>WEIV01000003.1:2489-14484 GCA_013390005.1 Calyptomena viridis
TCCTATTAAATCAACTTTCCCTAAACTTCCATGCCTAATATCCCTGGTACTGCCTCCTTCCCCTTTTTTCAAGTCTCCTTACAACTTCCCCAGAGATACAGGTCCTCAGTGGGCTTTGAAGGTATATTCTAACAACCTAAACTGAGGAACACTGCGACAGCTATCCACATCTCTCTCAACGAATGAGGATCAATACCTGCTCCTGCACTAGGTCATGACATATGAGTGACACAAAAGCCCTGGCAGGCTCAGCAATCCCAGCACTGTACAGCTCTAAGGCTGTACACATCCAGTGAGAACACTGCCACAAGCAGTATTGGATAGTTGGTGACTGGAGCACCGGAATTCAGGACCACACACTTCAAGGACATCAATATTTTAGGGGTGCACACCTCAAAATTTTCTGTCTCTTCTTCCTCATCCTGGTTGGTTTTCAAGCCACCCTCTCTCTTGCCAGTAAGGCATGTGCCAGTCTGGAAATACTAGTAGCTTGCCTTCTGGTTGCCACAGTAATCCCCTTTCAGAAAGCCTGTCAGGTCAGGAACACCATGCACTGTCTACAAGGACAGGAGATACGTTCTTGAAACGTTTTGTCCTTCCTTTGCCCCTTTATCTGAGGAATACATCTATTTCCCAAACTTATAAATTAAAAAAGGCCTAACAATAACTGCATGTGCAAGCAAGAAACGCACTCTGATGAAATGCATCTTTCCCTAGTTTTACTGAGCATGTTAGTAAACTCCTTTGAAGTACTTTAAAATGGAAATGGGAGAGGGAAGGGAGGAGGGAAGGCGAAGTCTACACTGTACCTAAACACTCATCTTCCCATAATTTCAAAAATAATTTTATAAAGAAACTGGCACCCAAAAATGTTACTACTCTGCCTAGAAGTCACAGAAGAGCTGGTCCCAACCAAAAGTTAATTAGAAACTTAGATATTGCTGTATCTTGAAAGTAAGGGCTTCAAGACAAGGTACAAACTACTCTTGATCAAAAATGAGAGTGCAGACTTATTTATAGCAATTTAAATGTGATGTGTTTTCAAAAAGGATGGTTTCACTCTCCTGAAACAGCCTTACATTCTATAAGGACAAAAGCTTGTGTATCTGAACCAGCTCACTGCTCCAGCTCATGGAAAAACAAGTAAGAAGTCCTATATGCCTCTGTGCACCTCTTACCTTTTAAAGCCTCCAAATGCAACATACTATATTTCTTTTTTCTTCATGTGTGTTTGCACATTGACACTATTTGACACTATTAACTTTCTGTTTGAAGCCACCTACATTGCCAAATTTCCACCCAAGAATTCTAATAAGCAACGTTACCATTTACTCCTAGTTCTTTTTTTACAAAAGACGATCCAGCTCAAAAAGATGTTAGCCATTTTTTATTATGTCACAAAAAGCATCACCTTTTTAAAGTCAAAGTACAATGCAGTCCTAAATCAATGACAGCATTCTGCAAATACAAAGCTATTACCAACAGCAAGCAGAGAACAAAACTGGTTTCAGCCACAGGATTTCCTGTGGTTGTATGGTTACGCTTCAGTCACATAATCAATTTAATGTGACTTCCTATGACAAAGCGGGAGGAAACCAAGAGGAACTTGCTCATCTGTCAACCAGTAGTAAAAAAATTCAACAAGTCTCAGAGATACCATAGGCCACAAACAATCCACGAATTTCTAAAAAGAAAGCTTAGGTTTAGTGAAAACGGAAAACCACAGAGACAGAAGAACAATTGCAGATGAGAAATGACTACACGTTAACAGAGCAGTTGTGCTTTATTTATGCCAAAAGTAACTTCTGCTAGCCACAAGATGTAACATCAGGCATCTTTCAGTCTAAATGATTTGATGAATACATTTAAAACAAATAGAAATTAGATAAGCCATACACTTGTAACCTAAAGATCTCACTCAAGCTATACGAATAGTAAAATAATACTAGCTGGTATCAAATTAGCAGCATACATAAATTAGCCATAAAAATATGTACTTTGTGGGTTCACTGAATAATTACGAAAACTGAGACTGCAAATTAAAGAAAAATCAATACCAACACACTGAAGACATCTCTGGCCTGTTCTCAACTACCACATAAGGCAAAAAAGTATAAAGCACATACAAGAGGTAGGAGGGAGAAGAGGAGGAAAAAAAGAGTATGGAAATGTTTTCCAGGAATCACTTATATCAGTATACAACCTACATAGGGCTGCAAACAGGTATCTGAAAAGACCAGAAGGTGAAGACATTTAGAGTAGCTACAAGTATCTTAACCACAATGGTTACTCATTTACACTTAGCATTTACACACCAGGATACAAAAATTGTGTTACTAAAACCTAATGTTGACAAAAATCAATAAACAAGCCTCTAGTAGAAATGTCCTTGGATTGGCTCCTAACACATTCTCCATAAAACACACACTACTAGTTACCCAAATAAACATCACCAGCATAATCTCTGCAGCAATATTCCTACTACTGAACTCATACTATTTACTGCTTTTCAGAAAACGAGAACCTTGAAATAAACAGCAAACAAGCTATTTTGCTTACAGTAAATGAAGAGTTAAAAATAGTTCTGCCTCTGTAAATCACCAAGTAAATCAGCCTAAACAGTCCCATTTAATTTCACAGCTCATTACCTGGAACAGTTAAAGCCCATACCAGGTGCATTCTTTACAAGACAGCACTTCCAACTGTATTTAAAAATCCCCATTCAATTTCAGCATGACATATGTGGTGTCTCTGTACTTTCTTCTTTTTCTTAGTATGGAGACTATCTTTAGATTTGTTTACACTTTGTTGTATCAGTTATCAGTCAGAGAAAAGCTACCAGTACAGACACTTGTGGTTTTCAAATGATACATACTGATTAGAAAAAGGACTAAGTGAAGATAACTTGTAACCACCATTTCTTGTCAGGGATGTATTTGTACTATGTAATGACAATACTTACACCTCACCCACAGCATTGTCCTTAACATGAGTCTTTTGAAAGAACACGTGCTGGATTATCTAACCTTAATAGAGTTTTGCCATTTCTAATTTCTATAATTCAAGGAAAATTAAAAGGAGGAACAAAATTCCCATAGTAACCAAGAAGAAGCAAAAATTAAATATAATCTACCTGGTGGTAAAGATTCTCCTGTATCATTTATGTAAAGAATGCATGTAAGACTTCATATCCTCTACTGGATTATACTGTAATTATCCTGCCAAACTCAAGTAAGTCCTTGAGAGCAGCCCATCTACATATCAAAACTATTGTATTCTTTTATCTCTAGGATGTCATCTAGCTACCAGGAAAAATCAGTTTCATAAATTGAATTCTATCAAGTGGAATACAGATTTCACTTTGGCTAGGACCCTGTGTACATAGAGAAAGACATGCCAGTGCCTTCAAACAACTTTCCTTTTTGCTCCCCTCCAAACAGTCTTCCTCCTGAATTCTTCACTATAGTTGTTTTTCTATTTCAAACTTCGAATTTACTGTTTACCTTGTCCTTTTGGATCATTAAAAAGAGAAAGCACCTGCAATTCGTTCACTGTTAATATACTTTCTGGATAATATCTAAAAACTTACTCATAATCACAACTGCAAAGCTTATTTTAGCCCAAAGTCAAACAGCAGTAGGAGCTTTGACCCGGATTCAAGAAAGCAAGTAGTTAAGTACATCCTTACACTCAGGAAAGCACTTCATGATGTGAGTAAAGGCAGTCACTGATTACTGCTCATTTATACCTTTCTTGAACCAATTCCTTTTAATTCATAAATTGAAACCTTGTCTTCCTCTTCCCTCTGACCACAAACCCAACCAATCCAGGAAAAAAACAATCTCTTCATTTTCTACATTAAAAGGATACAAGAATATCTAAAGATGGCTCTGTGCCAGAACCTACACTTGACAGCTGTTTCAGACCACGGCATAGCTAGCACATTTTCAATGCCTAGTGTTGACAGGGATTACTTATAAGCAACTGTACTAGAAGGCTATTGCTCAGCAGGCTTTTCATGAACACAGTAGTTGTCAGAGCAAGTGCTAATTTGTATTTCAAAACAATGATTCCAGAAAATACAGGAAATTCTTCTTTATAATTCACAATTTCAGAATACTTGTTTATCTCTTAACACCAATGGTGGAAAGGGAACTCCAGTTTTCCGAGCGTATAAATTTTGCATCCATCGTAAAGTCAAAACCACTAACTAGCATACAAGTCTACAAGCTTTACACATCTATTTTCAACAATTCCTCATTTAAAACAGATAAATTTAGAAGGTGAATTATTGAGCAGAAGGAGGATTTTGTGGTTGTTGTTGTTTTCTAGTCTGTGTACTTTGTTCCCAATGAAAAAAGACTGACTTCTACCACAGCCACGGCAAGCTAATTTTGCCTAATTTGTGGGCAAACCTGCAACAGAGTTCACATGCCAAAAATCATTTTTAAAGGGATTTAAATACAGCAGATATACTTCGCAGAAAAACAGGAAATAGGCCAGTAGTTACTTAACAGCTATCAAAACTTTTCTTTGGTCTCAAATTGGCCAAATGAAAAGCTTCCTCATGGGCCTGAAAAATAGAAAGCTAATGAAAAATGTACACATTCAGTGCTAAGTTTTAAGTTATTTCTGTACCATAAGTACTAGATTAGAAGAAACTATTCACATTCTGAAAAAATATCACAAACATGGAAATGGTCTTTAAGGTAGTATGGTTGGCTTAAACTTCATCTACCATTGCTGTTTACCAGCAGGATATCACTTAAAGGGACACCAGGAATGAAAATGGCTCTGTACTTAATGACAGCTCAGATTCACAATAATCAGGTGCTGCTCAGGCTAGACAAAAGACAGTCTCTCAAGACTATCAGTTATATTGCTTGACACATGTCCAAAGCATAGCAAACTAGCCCTACAAAAGCCAGTTCTGCCACCAGCAGGAATCAGACAGGTGCACTTGAGAATGTAACTGGATATAACAAGCCGAATCAAGCATCAGTAGCTGGGGAAGCCTTGTCTCCAGGACTGCTCTGCAGCTGCACAAATGGAGGTGACAGTGGCAGAACAGATAGGTAGACAAGGGACAGTGTTTGGTGATTACCACTGCTGGTTAAATCCCACATGAAGACCCACTGTTCACCTCCTCTGAGTAAAGGACCGCAGGGTGCAACAGCCTGGACTCAACATAAAACCTTTGTACCGTATAGAATTGAGCTCAGTGTGGCAAAGCAAAGCCCATTCATAGTCCTAGAAGTTAACTTTCAAACTCTCACTTCACCAGGCTGAAAGGAACAATGATAAACTTTAATCTAAATATATGATGACCTCAGACCTAAAGGTTCAAAGTTGATTCCACAACAGACAAACAATTTTCAACTAGAACTGGAAAGTATCATAAGGGGGGAGAGGGAGGGGGGAAATAAATCCTGTGTTTGCACTTCTTGAGATAAATTTTTGTTACAATTCTATAGTTTTGTTGCACCGTGGGACAGAAAACAGGGTTGTGTGGCAATGCGGATAATTTAACACCAGCTGATTTCAGTGCCAGTCGTTTTGACCTACACTCTTCTACCTGCCTAATTTGAAATTTATGAAGGGATCATTAATCCAGTGTAACAAAACCAAGTTTAACCCTGATTCCTGGTCACTTCTTAGCATTTTCACCTCTTAAGGAGCACTGGGTGCCTGTATGGAGATGTCTGGAGCAGAGGAAATGCCCGGCCCCTCAGCTACAATGGTGGCACCACCTGGGGGGGAAAAACACTTCAGGAAGGACAAAATGCCACAAAGACAGAGAGGAGTGAATTAAAAAACAGTGAGAGAAAGGGCCCTGCAAGCACCTGGGCCAGGGAAGCCGAGGAAGTGCTGCAGGCATTGGAGCAGGAATTGCCCTGCAGCCACCAGGCAGAAGACCACGGTGGGCCCTTTCTAATATACACAATAAATACAAGAAGGTGAAAAAAACGCTTCACCTTACTGCAATGTAAAATATGCACCCATCACAATATGCAAACAGGATTTTTGAAAGAAAGCCCAGCCATTTGATGTCTTTATTGGCCATACATTAGCATGAGCTTTGATTTAGTAAACAGGGTCAGTGAGCAAGCACTTCAGTTTCCTTTACATTAGGCTCATCAAACATCATACCACCACCAAAACACCCTTTTCACTCTTTGGAAACAGCCATTCATTCAATATTATCTATTGATGCTGTGGGCCAGGTTTCCAAAACCAAAGACATCCATTAAGGTACTTAAAATGAACCCAAGTAGACAAAACCTCAAATGCTTAATTATTTCCTATCTGGACCTCCACCATCAAATTCCACTTGGCTGCAATTTGTTTATGGAAAGCTGTGCCTCCAGCATCCCATCTGCAATGCAAGAGTAACTTCGGAAACCAAATTAAGCATGGCCATGCCTTCCTGAAAAGGACACTGCTCAGAAACATGAAGCATTTCAAGTTACACTTCACCACTATCGAATGGCTTTTATGAATTAAAAATAATACATATTTTTAACCATTGCAACACCCTCCTTCAACTTTTTACCCACAATTCCACTTCAAAACTACAATATATTGATAAATGTTCCGACTTTTAATTCACAGAAATTCTGTACAAATTTTTTCCATGTAAAGGTTGAGAAATAATAAAATAAGAAAAAACACAAGAAAATCCGGCTAGTAATCTGTCTTGCAAAAAAGACACACATCAAAACAGGTACACATTTACACAGCTGTAATTATCGTGATATACCACAGACTTTCTGTGTATAAGAATACATAGATTTGGTTTACTTGCATTTTTAAAAAATGTGTATCAGTATTTTAAAAGTCTGGAAATCCTAATTTACCTGAATGGACAGCAGATCAGCAGCAGTTTTTAAATAAAATCTTATTTAGTACTTATTTTTTGCATTAAAACACTTTTATAGTGGACCATGATTTGTTCTCACACAACTATCCATCTATCTGTAAACGCCCAAAAGATTTCTAAATAAAAAATAACAGAAAATCAATTTATACAACAGTTTCATTAGAAAATGGCTACATGTAACAGAAAAGCCATTTGTTTTTTGTTACAGCAGCTAGAAAATAGATATCTATCTTAAAAAAAAATTCAAATACATTCAGTTTAATTAACAAACCTTGCATGATACTGCAGTCATATCTGAGCAAACAATATTACTTTTTGTAAATATTATGAATTGGGCCACAACTCAGTGTTTACCTAACAGAGAAGTTTTGTACAAGTCTACTAAAGTAGTCATTAGTACACCTTTTGCATGTTGACTCAAGAGCTGGAATAAACTGCATCAAAAAACACATACCACCTCTTCTCCACCACATGCCAATTGACATTGCCATTATTTTATAAAATTTTCATTTCTTTAGAGTCTGAATTAATCAAATATCAGAGCTGCTTGTTAAAACAGCATCTCATTTATAAAATATCAACGTGGACATGATTACTAGATCGCTTTGTTACAACTGCATGAGATCAACAGTGAAGATAGGGCAACTTGCAGCCTTTCTTCTTCTGTGCTTATTTCAGGAGCAGTCAAAAGTGGGTGAATACCTCAGACAGCTCTTTGGTAATAGCAAAGTACAATCAGGGCAATTTTGTGTTTGTCCTTAAAACCAGAAATGTTCGACTTAAAGGATTATTTTCAGTACAAACTTTACTGTTTTCTCACAAACAAAAATCAGCTAAGAAGTTCAAAACAGTCAAAAACATTGGCTTGATCTGAATACATCAGATGGCACTGACCATCTTCTGGAAGAAATGCCAAGGCATTTGAACCATTTCAAATTCCTTTCAGATCCTGTAACTGTTCCACTTCTCACATTTTCACCTGCAATGTGCTCATAGCCAAAAAAACCCCAAAACCTACAATCGAAATAAAGATAACCTAAATACCTTCACTCAAGGTGGCAAGCAAGGGTGTATTTGAAGGTTAGAACCTTCTCAGAGAACTACACAGGAAGCAACACTGCACAACACTTCATATAAACCTCTGATTAAAAGGTGAGTATTGAACATAAATTAACACATAAGTTAACATAAATTAAAGACCTCTGGACAGCTCTTATGCACAACATATGCTTAGTCCTTCCACATGCAAATTGTTTACTTCCCCCACAGATACAGGGTACAGAGGCATGGCCTCTTTCACTATCTCTCTCAGCACTGCCCACTGGAAACTCCACAGATGCATTAGTTCTAAGGACCCTTTGTACCTTTGAGGCTATCAACAGAGACAGGTATGACAGAGATCCACATCAAATCCTTACTTTATGGCTTTCAACACTAAACATTTAGTATTTTACACAGATTCCCCAAAGCCCATGTTATGCTACAAATAAGGAAGTCACAGAACTCCTGAGAAGCACATTATCCACTGCTGCCCACATTTTGCAACTAAAGAACAGACATAACAAGTACCAGGAATTCAAGCAGAATCAAACATGAGGATTGATACTGATACAAAACTACAGAAAATAAAATACAAAGCTGTGCCAATTCTTTTCTGTTTTAGGTAACCTTGATATGGCAAACCTACCTAATGAAAACTCACTCTTTCAAAGACCACCATTAAGAAGGTTCTGTAGACAACTTCCCCATACCCTGAAAATCTACTGTCTGACTGAATGCAAGTATTGCTTTTCCAGGTTCCAGACTACTTCTAAGGAAGTAGTCAGAAAATATGATCAGAAAAATCATATTCATTTGCCAATAAAATCTGTCTTGAGTTTCCCTAGGTAGATTTGCTATGCAATTTGCATCATTCTGCACAAATTAGCAAGGTTCAGTCACCTTTTCACTGCCAATATAATTTCACCATTATCACCTGTATCCCTTCCTCCAGGTACAGCACTACCTTCACACTGAATACAGACAAACTGCCAGGAATTTCACAGATTAAGTATCCAACACTGCCATCAATGCACTACCTTTTTAAGTGTGATTAAAAGAAAGATTTTACCCAGAGATCTCAAGTTTAGTGCAAGGTGTGAATTGCAAAAGCTTCCAAGCTAAGGGTATGAAAAAGACAACAGTAATGAACCAGCAGCAGCAAAGAAAACTTTAAATAAGAAGGGTGCTGATGAGGAGTGACATGGGAGCACTGCTTAAGGCATAACCTGTATACTGTTTGTTTCCTTCCTTCAAGCAGCATGGATGGCCATTACTAAAGGTATTCTCTCTGTTGCCTCTGTTGAAGGCTTTCTTTCTCTGTTCTGCACTCTATGAATCTGAGCAAGAGTACTAGGGCTAGAAGTGCACCCACCAATACAGGAAATAAGGGCTCACAATGCCCACATCTCTAGCAAAAGGAAAGATTTTCCTCTACCAGAGATGAAGTACAATGACAGGGGTGCAGCTTTAAATATTATTGTGGTTAAACGAAAAGCAGCTTGCTTTGGGGTTTTGGTCTGTAGCTGCAAGATTTTAAGAGAGGAAAGAATAAAAAGCAGTAGTTTGTATTTCAGAAAGACAATCAGTGTTATGCTGCTTCTTAATTTAAGGCTTGGAAAAGTATGTTCCTACTACAAAGCCTACCACTGGAGAAGGAAAACACAGTGCTCTTTTCCCAAAAATGGTGAAGCAGATGTGATACAGAATGTTCTTTATCTATGGGCCTGAATGCTGTCTTCTAGCCACAAGTGACTGGAGCTGGACCTGAACCACTGGCTTCTTTCCCTGCTGGCTGAGGTACATTTAAACTCTGAAACATCGTGCAGCTATGGCCTCACTAGAACCACCCCTCCCTCAAACAGGCAAGAAGAAAAAGTACTCTGAACTATGGCTTCAGAGTGTTCACACCTTGCATGTTCAGAGGTACAGCAGCATCGACTGCAAAATGTTGATCAGGCCAACTGAGAAGTGCACTATGCAAAAACCAAACTATGGTCTCCTAAAGGTTGAGAAAGTACATGACAGAAAGCCTCTACTTCAGGCAGACAGGATCCCTCTCTGGATGCCTTCAAATACATTTACACACTCCCACTGAATCTACAGGAATTTTAAACATGTGCTCTAAAACTCACTTACTCCTCTAACACATAGACTATCTTATTCTAAGCACAGCACGCCCTCTCTTTAGCTTTCTACAAAACATAGTGACACTGAGACCAAGCCAAATGAAACTTGTCACCACATCTTTTATATAGATTTTTCCATTTCCACATCTATCAGTAGCTCCATCACACCTCATTTTAATTCAGAAAAATTCCACTCATCCCTTCCAAAACAGAAGTTGTCTTCAAAAACAGTATCAGCTATGTTCAGAGAAACTTGCTGTCCTGATCAACTGCAGCTGCAACAATAAATGAAGTAGAGAAAATATACATGTTTTGTAATGTGCAATTTACAAAGTGAATACTCTGTTCAAAACAAAACCAAAAGACTGCTCACTGGAATGAAACTCAGGCTGGACAAATATGTGTCAAAGAAAAAACAAAACAAAACAAAAAACACGAGTGGGCTAAGACATCAATGCTGAAGAAGATTGAAGTTTGAGATGGTGACAAACTAGAGGACACACACAAAGGATTATATTCTCTGGCTTTTCCAATGCTGAGGTAAGATATATTCAGGTGGTTCCTGAAAACAGTCCATCTTGTTTATTGCACAAGACGACTCGTGAATTCTCACAGAAAACTTTAAATACATTCTATGGCAAGATCCTAAATACATTGCCTTTCAAAATAATCCTTGAAAAGCAGTGATCATATCACTTTCATGAGAATAGTAACTGGGACATGATAAATTAAGGGGAAAAGTACGCATCCAATACTAACCAATAATTTTCAAATTCAATATATTTGAACTTTTTAGAGCATGTAGCATTTTATATAGCTTTATAGTTTAAAGCAAAACTTCAACTGATTTCAGTGACAGCTGAGAGTTCTCAATATCTCTTCACATCAAACCACAGGAAGTCAACCAACTGATCCATATGGTGATGAACACACAATACTGGCTACGTACAAAATATGTGGCTAATATCCAGTATTCCATGAAAAAACCTCAACCCTTTGTAGCAGTTAGCAAGAGAATAAAATTCTCAATAGTACCATTCAGTTCCCTTATTAAAGAAAAAAACAAAACATTATCCTTTTCAGCAAACTACAACTTCATTGACTACATAACTCCTTACTTTGACAGCTTAGTCCCCAACAAAATCTGAATGAATTTCCAGAACCCTCCTATCCTATGGGATATGCAAAACAGGTGAGGAACACCTGCAAAAACAAGCAGCAAAAACATCAGCATGATACAGCTACAGATGAAGCTAGGATGCACACAGATAGTTAATTCTATCAGTTTGTGTTTATAACACCTTAATTTTTTCAGTATTTCTAGCATACATACAAACCAGCGAGGGAAAGTATTTTCAGAAATTTTTACTGTATTCTGAAGTAATTTAATTACTACTTAAACATCAAAACCGTTACAAGAAACCCACTTATGTGACGTTCACAATGTATCTACACAAAAATTGCCTCCGAGTTGATCCTAAACCAAATTTCTGCCATCCTTTGTAGTGGATGACAGGGGCCCCTTGAAGGTGCAATGAACATCTCTCCCACTCTTCTCTGCAGTGTGTTTAAAACCACCATGTGTCAGGGCATCTGCAGAGACTGGCTGCCTGCAGCTCCTTCTTCCTGAATTCTGATGCTTTGTTGTCCTACGTTTAAGTGCCCGCAAGTAGAGAAAAGTAGAGAAAGGAACACCATTAACCTGCAAAGCAATTCCTGGAAAGAATATGGAATATTGCAATATGGAATGCATCTTGCCTTCCCATTTGAAAATAAAGGACAACATGGGTATTTTGGCTAAAGTTACAAATGATTTTCACATATCCTTTCTTTCAGACTAGGAGGAATTCCCTGGCCTTTAAAGCAAACTCAGAATCAGCTCAGGTATTTATGCAGCCAAATTACTTCATTAATGCACAAAGAATATAACGTAAATTACTTCATAACA
>WEIV01000004.1:1132-13380 GCA_013390005.1 Calyptomena viridis
ACAATACGGGGTCTATAAAATATATGTCAAGTAGAAGTATTCTTTATGGAAGATTGCATTTGTAATACATACTTTATTTTACTTTCCCAGTCTTAAGTTTAACCTCATATGTACATTCTCCAAGACTGTGTATGTGTCAGAAGTTGCTTATGAAGGACCATTGCATTCTTTTTCTTTATAATCAGAAGACATTGTTATTTGGAATAAGGAGACCATACTTTGTACATAAGTACTTTGAAGGGTGTAAAATGAGGTTAGTTTGAAAGAGAGAAAGGAGGCTGGATTTGGTCTCCAGAACGTACACAATAGATTTCTTCATAATTTACAGTAATGATGATGTTTGCATTCTTANTATTGCTCCTGTAGTTACAGTGAAGTTTGCATTATATCTTCAAGATGCAAGTTTGTAGTATTTATTGACCACTGGGAGAATTCCTTCTTCAGGTGAATAGAGGACTTGGGCCTACAATTTTGAAGTAGAGCACTGCAGAAATGGAATAATCATCACTGAATTAGGTTAATGCTAATCCACAGACCCAGCATGTGGGAGGGAAAAATGTAAGATGAGCAAAAAGGATTAAAAAAATTTGTTAGTTCTTGGTAGGCTTAATTTGGAATATTCTTACTGAAATTTTCTGAGACTTAAACTAGTGAGTTGCTGATTTTCATTCGTCTGGTGAGACAGTGAGGGAATGTGAGTTGGCACATTATTTATGAAGTGTTTTGATACTCTTTGAAGAAAAGTGTTTATGTACCTATTATTAAAATCTGTGTTTAATGATTCATGCGTAGCAGATGGATGAATGAATTTCTTCTTTTGAAGTTCTGGTCTATGCATTAAGTCAGGATTTATTTCACTGGGGGTTTTAACTGTTTTTTATTGGATTTTTTGGTTTTGTTATTTTTTTGCTTCAGTTGCGAAATGCTCACTCTTTTTCTTTGTCATTGAAGAACACACACAGCTGTTAAAATTGCCCCACGATACAGCGCACCTGTAATTCATGTCCTGGATGCATCCAAGAGTGTTGTGGTTGTAAGTTCTAAATTATAGTTTCTCATTATGCAAAAATATGTGCCCTGTTTTTCTGTTATGCCTCTTACACTTTTCTGTAAGGTTTGATGTTGTGGCAGAAAATTGAAGAGGCACCACAAAGACTAGTTTCTAAACTACTGCTGCTTCAGTTGGTTTTTTTGCTGTGATGTGGTTCTCTCATCTGACTTGGGTCAGTTATTGTCACTGGGTACTTTTATTTAAATGCACATTTCTCTAGTGAGGATGACATTCACTCTCAGTCCTTAACTGTAATTTTGAGATGTGTTATAGTGAAGAGTGATGGAGTTAGATATGAACTGCTCTTCTCTCTGATTTGGATATATTCCTGAAGTTAGTTAGATGGCAACATTAGCACTGAGAAATGTGTGGCTGGAGTTTTTTGAGATGGATTCTCTTTCAGAGAAATGGGTGGTCTTAGCTGGCAAATACCTGCTTATAAGAAGTAGGCCAAGCTGTGTTTTTGTTACTATTCAGCCTCTGAAGTTCTGGAATATTCTCCTCTCGTGTCTTTCCAGAGCCAGACTTGGCTCTGCTAATATTTATTTACCTGTGTAGTAGAGCAGTGCTCTCAGCAATACTCACATTCTAAATATGGATAGTTTGAATCTAGTTTGCAGATTATTGTTAAGGCTTGCAAAGTGTAATTGGAAGTAAGTCTGGAAGAGACCTGCTTAGTCTGAAATTCATACTCTGTCCTTATTACAGTATGTTACAGTATGTACTTACTGCTCTCTATTTCCGTTTTTTTTCAGTGCTCCCAGCTCTTAGATGATAGTTTAAAGGATGAGTTCTTTGAAGAAATATTAGAGGAATATGAAGAAATTAGACAAGAACACTATGAGTCTCTCAAGGTACAAATGTAATTGATTTAGTTTCTTATTTGAAGTGATTGGCAGTTGCCTCATTACTCTCACTTTGAGCTCCTTATGAAGACCTTCAGGTGTATTTGTTCTTGCAGTAGAATTGATTGAAAACTTCCAGAAGTGCTTATGAAATCAAATTTTCTAACCTGTAAGGGAAACTTCTGCATGAGTCTAACACATATATGGCAAAGTCTTGAATGCCATCAATGGCCAATCAGTGGTATGTGGGACACCTCCGTGGAGCTGGCAGTCATGTCATCTTAACCAACCTACAGGAGGCCACTCATCTCCTGGAGCAGTAGCTGGAAATGAGGAACTATAACTGGGATAATGAAAATGGCACCATTTGCTTTTGCTAGTACTGAGCCACACTCTACTGTGTATTTTAAAACGCCATGCTTTCCTAATGCCTTAGTCTTGTTTAGGCAAGGGATCTGAGCAATTGGAGAATATCTTCCTGTACATTTATTTTAGTGTATTTTTAAGTAATAAAGGGACCTCTGGTGTAGTTCAGAGGAACTAGAAGTCTTGTAGGCCAGTTTTATTAGAAGTATACGGGAAAAAAATAATGGTACAGTTGTGAAGTAATCTTACTTTATACTTGAGAACTTGGAGTTGTTGGCACTGAAATTACTGGTTGTCACATTTGTACTGAAGAGTGTTTTGAGTAAAACTCTACCACAAAGTCAACAGTTACAATTTATGTGTCTGAAAGATGGCTGGCTCTCTGAAATTAACCTTTATGTCCATATAGGAAAGAAGATACTTGTCTCTACAACAAGCTAGAAGAAAAGGTTTTCATAATGACTGGTTATCAGGCTATAAACCAGGTCAGTTTATATGTTCTTGGTTGTTGTTACTGTGCCTTTGTTTTATTTAATGTATTTATTTTAGATATATTTTTAATTAAATTATGCTTGATCAAACTTGAGAATGTAGCAGTATAACAGCTTGAGTATATTGGTGTCTGTCTCAGCAGAGATCTTTTTTGCATAAATTTGAGCAATCTGTTTCTGCTTTATTTTTTCACAGCTCATTTAAAAAATAAACTTCAAGTTAATAAAAAAAATTAAAAGAAAAATCTTAAAACAATGAGTTACCTATAACAGCATATAATCAAAGAAAAATCTGATGACCACTTTGCAAAATAATGTCCACCTGGCTCATTACATTGCAGAACTTACTATACCATATTTGGGGAACCCATGGCATTTGTATGACATTCCTCCTTAGACTTTTTCCTACCCTTCCCCCATCAGTTTTTGTACTGGTTTGTTTTGATTTTTCTCATCATTTAAATTAGAGATTAGAAGTATAAACAGCATTCCACAAGAAGTTGCATCCTGCAGTGACATTAACACTGCTTTCTGTCATCTCTCAAGACTCAACAAGATGCTGATTTTCAAGAGCTCGTTTTGATAAAGGTTGTGTTATAAAGTATTGAACAGCATAGAGAAAACAAGTCAAAGCTTGTGCTTTGCACACACAAATCCATTTTGCATTTTCATTTGTGCACACGCATCTAAACACGTGTGTGGTGGCTGCAAAAGTTCTTAGAAATTACATAAAAACTTACAGAAATATTCTGCAGTATCACAGCATGTAACGTCTGTGTATAGAAAGGGATTGTAGATGTGAAAAGTATATATAGCCATAAAATAGGTTAGGCATTGATAAGTTGTTTAGGTTTTTTTGGTCTTCTGTTTTGGCCAATATTCTGGCCAATGAAATAAGTTCCAAAGTCCAACCGCTAATAAGTGTTGATATATATGGAAGAACAAAAGACCTTAATTTTTCAGTTTTATATGCTTTTTATGTGTTTTTTGTTACATTGTAACTGTAGAATGTGGTATAACTTGGGAGCAATATGACGGAATTTTAAGACAATTACTTGGGAAGAGGTCAATTGCAGTGGTGGAGGCTAGTGAGCATCAGTTATGCTGCACATACAAAAGCACTGTTAAATTGTCTTCATCATGTCAACTCATACTTCTGATTCCTACAGTTAAACCAAAATTCATTGGCACAAAAGTCTTTGAAGATTATGACCTGAAGAGGCTGGTAGAATACATTGACTGGAAGCCCTTCTTTGATGTCTGGCAACTTAGGGGAAAATATCCCAACCGGAGTTTCCCTAAGATCTTTAGAGATAAAACTGTAGGTGAGTATGGAAATTGCATTTACTTCACGTAAATAATCCTAACAGGCCTGCTGTGCTGCATTAAGATTCTGAATGTTTTGAAATATATAGGAATAGTAGTAATGTCACTGAAATAATCTGTTTAAAGCAACACCTGGTGAGCCAACTGTTGGCATGTGAGGCTGAAAGATAAATGGGGAAAAATGCTCAGTTATCTTATTTAGAATTCACCTCCCAAAGCACAGGGAGGTATTTTAATGACAGAAAATGGCAGCAGAGGACTTAATATATCTGTGTTCCTGTTGTGGGTGAAGATGGTAAGAGAGTTCTGTCTCCTGTAGCTATTCAGTAGGCCTTGAAATATGTGATGAAAATGCAACATCCTGGGTCTGCTGCACTTGGTAATGTAGGTGCACACACCAAGTCTCTGTTGCTCGTTTTATTCTGCATCCTCTGCCTCTGCTAGAATGGTCCTGGCTGAAACTTTTTTTTTTCCTCCAAGTTATATGTTGTTACAGCTACATAGACATAACCATTGTGTTGTCTCCTTATTTGCTGTAGCTGACTGGTCATTGCAGCCATCAGAGAATTATGTGGAAAATGAATCAATCTTCAACAATTCCTAAAACTATTTAGCTAGTTGTGAAAATATATCTTTTCTAAAGAGCTCTCTCTTATTTCTTTTTGTCTAGGTGAAGAAGCAAAGAGAGTTTATAATGATGCTCAAGATCTACTGAAAACATTGATTAATCAAAAGAAATTACAAGCCAGAGGTGTGGTTGGGTTCTGGCCAGCTCGAAGTGTTCAGGATGATATCCACTTATATGCTGTAGAAGAGGCAGTGGGATCTTCAGAACCAATAGCAAAATTTTATGGCTTGAGGCAACAGGTACAATGACAGCACATTTGTTAAGTGATTTTTTTTTTTCCCAGCTTTTGCCAGAATGTAATAGAAGTGCCCTATTAAAATATGTAGAAAATGGTTGTTATAATCTGTCTGCAGCTGTCTTGCCATTTTTTTCACAAATTACAAGATCTTGTAGTATTTATAGTATTTTGCATTGTAATAGTTTACAAAATGCTTTATAGGTTTGACATCTTCAGATATGATGTGCATTTTCTGTCTTAGTTTTAATATTTAAGTTTTTATTTTAATATTTGAGTATTTGTAAAGCAATGTGCTGTATAAATTCAGTACATGGATCTTGTGTTGCTAAATTGAAGCCTAATGAACCTTAGTTTTCTAATATCCCTGGATTCTGCCTTAGATGAAAAAGTCTGCTTGAATGAATTAAAGGTTAAACACAGAATTAAAAAAAATCTGGAAAATAAAGCTCAATGGACATAAGTGTTTTTGATAGTCTTAACTTTTATGTAAAATTCACCATATGAAGGGGCAGTTTAGAGTTAGTTGGCTGCTAATTCTGATTGAGCTAATAATTATTTTAAGTATTCATTCTTGAATCATACTTAGTAGATTTGCATTTAATGTGATAGTTTAAACTTTCAAACACCTTTTCCCCTGTCTTTTGATTTGGCCTCTTCATAGTTCACATATTCAGAGTCATCAAATGTGGGCATAAAAAAAAAATTCAACAACTACCTGAATTTCTGGAGTACAATATTCTATAAGGACAATCATGTGCCAACACTGCACAACTATACTAAGAAATACATGACTCTCAAGCTTTTCTGTTCTTGTTCCCGGAAACAGATTATGTGTTGCATGGAGATGGATCGTGACAATCCATGGCAGATGTTTATATAAAATGCTTTCAACGAGCACACAGGCAGGGCTGTTGCAGAGCCTTATGGCCTAGTTAAATATTTTGATATCCCATGTAAATCAAGTTTACTATTTTTTCTTTTCCTGGCTTTTTCCCAGTGTTCTCCCAAGAAGAATATGTAATTTGATGTTGTTATTGTAATGGGTTTTATTATTGGAATACTGTTATTTTCCATTGTCTTTTGTATATCCCCAATTGTTCAGGCTTCTCTCAAAGGTTAAGGCCATGATATCCTGTGCTGTTGTGCATACTGTTCTTCTGGACTCTGTGTGTTTTAGCTGCATCCCTTACAGTCTGGTATATGTAGTAATTCAGCAAAGTCTTCACCAGAGCAAAGTCTCTTATATAAAATGTACCTTTCAGTTCACAGAGTTCTCTTCACGACGTTGACACTATTAAGGGTGTGACATAAATCTAAAAGTTGGAAATGCATTTAGTATTTTCCTTAACTCTAATAATTATGAAAGAACCTTAAAATTAACATAAATTTCACCCATATGGAAAAAGGATATTTCTTTAGTTTTGTGGTACTTATGGTATTAACCTAGTAGATTAATAGACCATTTGTCTTTGTTTTTCAGGGGTGGGGGTGTTTTACTTGCTTTTAAGATGCTGCTGAAGTTGAGCAGAAAGCATTGTTAAAATATTGTCATAGAATAGGAATCCTCAGCTAAGTGGTAGCCATGAAATAACATTTCTCTCTTTAAGTTTGGTAGATTTACAAGAACTGTGCCACTTCTTAAATAGCAATAATGTTTCCACGAGGAATACACTAATATGATTCAAAATTTATTTTTGGATGCTCAGTTACCTCTTTCTGTTACCTTTTTTCTATTTTGGAAAAAGATCCAGCAAGCAGTATATTCCACAGATTCACAAAATCAATTAGATTGGAAAAGACCTCTGAGATCAAGTCCAACCTATGACCAAAAACCACCTTGTCAACTAGACCATGGCACTTAGTGCCACATCCAGTCTTTCCTTAAATACCTCCAGGGCCAGTGATTCCACCACCTCGACTGGCAGCCTGTTCCCGTGTTCAATTGCCTTTTCTGGGAAGAATTTCTTCCTAATATCCAACCTAAACCTCCCCCGGCACAGCTTAAGACTATGTACTCCCATCCCCTCAGTTCTTGCCTGGGAGAAGAGACCGACCCCCACGTGGCTACAACCTCCTTTCAGGCAGTTGTAGAGAGGGATAAGGTCTCCCCTGAGCCTCCTCCAGGCTGAACAACCCCAGCTCTCTCAGCCATTCCTCATAAGACGTGCACTCCAGACCCTTCACCAGTTCCATTGCCCTTTCCAGACATGCTCCAGCACTTCAATGTCCTTCCTAAACTGACAGAAAGATAACAGAGGTACCCCCAAAATGCCAGGCAGTGGAAGGACTTAGGGAAATTTATTTTTCAAAGGTGAGAATGCTAAACTTAACAGTGTGTACACCGGGCATGAAAGAATGCAAAACTTTTTCCTGTCCAAGTCGTCTTAACAGCTTGGTTGGCCTTGCCTTACAGGGGCTCCAAGATTGTTTGTGAAAAAGTTATCTTTTCAGGGAGTTAACTGCTCTGCAAGGCTGGAGAAGGAGAAACATCCAAGCTGTTTGTGGGAAAAATGAAAAGGATGTCTCTTCCAGGCAGGAAAGACTTCTAGGCAAAATGAGTCCTAAAACTCCTCCTGTTAATCTTGCAGAAAAAATTATTTTCTGGACTTAAGGCCCAGAACTGAACACTACTCAAGACGTGGCTTCACCAGTGCCAAGTACAGGAGAGGAATCACTGCCCTGCTGTGATCACTGGTCCTGCTGGCTGCACTATGCTTTATACAAGCCATGATGTCATTGGCCTTCTTGGCCACCTGGGCACACTGCTGGCTCATGTTCAACTGACTGTTGAACAGCACTCCCGGGTCCTTTCCCTCTGGGCCACTTTCCTTTGCATAAACCCTCTTGAGCTTTGCTTAGGATTCAGCTTTTCAGTAGCGTTAGATGCATTTCATTTGTGTTCTTATGTGACTAGTGTAAGGTCTGCATCCTGAGCACAGGTTTTGTCTGGTTTACTGAGCACATAGTTTGTAGCACAAGAAACTAGGAGTGTTTATATACTCACCGCCATTCTGTAGTGGGAGTTGCTGAAGGACTTTTCAGTTTGCATATCAACCATCAGTTTTGCCAACAAATGTGGAATCTGTGACAGGTGAAGTATTCCTCCTCTTACTCAGTGGTTGGCATAAGTGTTCCTTATTTGGTAATAATTTTTATCATGTAATCTTCTGAGTTGGAAGAGACCCATAAGGATCATCGAGTCCAGCTCTGAAGTGAATGGCCCACACAGAGAATGAACCCACAGTATAAGCTGTTAAATCTTACTAGCCGTAAATATAACCAAAATATCTCTACCTGTGTGTTCACAGCAGCCTTTCTCTGGCTGTTCAGTGGTCTGAACATCCCCTCAGTGAGAGAGGTTGTTTTCTTCTAATTTAACTACAGGAAAGCCACCATGGCTCAAAGACTAGTTAGGTGTTTGTCAGAAATGCCTTAAGCCTCTGAGTCTTAAAAATACTGGTCTTTAGTACTGCACTAATAATGTATTTTTAAACGTTCTGATATATTGCACTGATTTTGTTACTTTAAGGCTGAAAAGGACTCTGCCTGCACAGATCCATATTACTGCCTCTCTGACTTCATAGCACCCATGGATTCCGGCATCTGTGACTACTTAGGCCTGTTTGCTGTGGCCTGCTTTGGTGTAGATGAGTTATGCAGTGAATTTAGGAAACAGGAGGATGAATACAGCATCATAATGGTAAAGGCTCTTGGCGATCGGTTGGCAGAGGTATGAGGTTTTATCATGTGTTTCCTTGCAACTTTCAGCAAACTTATGGTCACTTCAGTGCAGGGCAAGTGGGGTTAGCTCTGGGTGTGTATTTCAAGCTATAGCACAGTTTCAGAAGTTAGAAATAGATGCCATCTAAAGATATTTACTGAAGCGGGAGTTCTTTCTGAAGGGCAGCTGTTGCTGGCAAAATAGTGTCAGCAGCAAGAGCAGTTCAGAAAAGCCATTGCCCACTTTTAGCTAAAGGAAAGGTCCTCTGCTAAAAAGAGCAGCAGCATATTCTTATATCTGCTCTTAGCATGGATGCAAGAATGATGTGGCCTTCTATAGCTCTATCTGATGAGACACACAGATAGTCAAAACCTAATGACTTCAGTGCTATAACGATGTGTTGCTACCATAGGTTAATGAACTTTGTCTTTTTGGATTACCTGTCCACATCTTTACCTCTTTAAGTATGTAGGATTTTAAAGCAAGACAATCAAAAAAAACACTACCAATGAGAGAAGAAATTAAAATACTTGAATTAGCAACATAAGTATTGCGTGTGAATTTTAATTCTGTCAAACTTCTCACCTATGTTAAAAGCTCCCTTAAAAATAAAAACAGGATTGGGGAGAAAGTCTCTATGATTGTCTTAATCAAGTAGCTATTGCATCGTTCTGTACAAACTAAAATATAAAAAACATCTTTGCATTTTATTTCAAGGCATTTGCTGAGGAGCTTCATGAAAGGGTTCGAAGGGAATTCTGGGCTTACAGTAGTACTGAGCAGCTCGATCTCTCTGAACTACGCAAAATTAAATATGAGGGAATTCGCCCTGCCCCTGGATATCCAAGCCAGCCTGACCATACAGAAAAACTCACCATGTGGAAACTCGCAAACATTGAGGAAACAACAGGTAACTCTACTTTACTAAGGTTCTTGAATTGTTTTTATGCAAATGAAAAATTGAAGTTCCAACAAAACAACAAACAGAGTGTTGCAGAACTGCATAAAATTTCAACTGAAGTGCTTCTAGGAATTGCTGTCTTCCCCTTTTCATTGTCATTTTTATTTTGCCTCATTCGAGGAAGAATTTGCAAAACACTGCCAGTGTTTTTGGTGAAAGAGTTGTGTCCCTAATTAGCAGATTGCATGCAAACAGGGTTCCACTGCACAGAGAAAATTTCTAGCATTCTTATGGTTGCAAGAAGACATTCCAGATTATAAACAGGAAAAAAAAAGCCAATTCAGCAGTGTATTTCCTGGTCTACAGGAACCTTGAGATGGTAATTCTTAAAAAGGAATGAACTCGATTTGTTTTCCTCTGGTATTTTACATTTCAGATGTTTCACTGCTCCAAAAATACCTTCCTGTATTTCAAAATCTCATTTGCCAAACAAGTTTTTTCCTTCAATCTGTACAGTTACTTTACAGTAATTGTAGTGAAATTCTGCAGTATATTTAAAGTTCTTTGGGTTTTTAATAGTTGACAGGTGAAAAATGGTATTGGTTTTAATTCATCTCAAAGCTGCTTGTTTTTTTTGGTTTTGCATGACACTTCCCAACAAAAAAAAATGTTCTGAATTTGTGCTTATTCTCACTTAATAAGATTCTCATTGTCTCTTCCAGGAATTGGTTTAACAGAATCACTAGCAATGATACCTGCTTCTGCAGTTTCTGGCCTCTACTTTTCCAATCCCAATTCCAAATATTTTGCTGTTGGCAAGATATGTAAAGATCAGGTAACTTACACTGTCCATTGTAGTAGTGTTAGAGCGTTCAAAAACACCTTATGAGCAGATGTCTCAAAAATTTATGAACACTAAAAGCTGAAGTTTCAAAGTCTTCATCATGTTTTGTGGTTCCTTTGCAGGTTGAAGATTATGCACTGAGAAAAAATCTGTCTGTGGCAGAGGTGGAGAAATGGCTGGGACCCATTTTGGGATATGATACTGAACAACTGTGATACTTCTGGGTGAACTTTTTTCTTTTTTTGATGGTCTGTTTGCCAGAAGGAATGAGAAAATCCTTCCCACTGGAAACAGCTTTCTTCCATGCATCCCAATAGCTTGTCTGATAGTTGTAAATTTTTCATCAAGGAACTTAATATTTCAAATGAAATCTGCCCTCTGCCCTTGGCTTAGGACTATGAGTGTATTTCAGATCTCTCACTCATAGCAGCATACTTTTATTTATTTTTAGTTTTTGCACAAAGACTCTAGCAGAGAAGCTAAGTGCAGAGTGAGATATGGAAACTGCAGAGCTCTCCTGTACTTGGAAAGGCTTTGAAATCAGGGGCAAGAATTTCAGTCCTATTAGCTGTGGATATATGTTCTACATAGATACATATAACAGAATTTGACTTCTGTTATTTTAATGTATTAAATTAATAGGCCAGTCCAGGGACAGAAATACGATTTTTCTGTAAAGTCACAAAAGTTTTTATAACCAATCAAGAACAACTGAAGTGCAACAATCTCTTTTTTTAAAATCTGTCTGCTCCATGTTTAGGTCTTGTGATTGGGAACATAGTTGTTCTCAATGGTAGTTAGAACTGTCAGAGTAACACAATGTGGTAGAGCAATATCCTGTATTGTGAAATGGGATGACTGAGCCCATGGAGTTGTCCACTTCATGCTGCTTCCTCTCAGCAAGTCACAATCTGTTTCTACTCTGTATAAAGGGCACTGCCACTTCCTACCTTCCAGTTATGTTGTGAGGCTTAATTCATACATAAACAATCATCTCTACGTGAAAATATGAGAAGCATATTTGTTACTATAGACAGCCAGAAAGCTTGTAGCTGACTTCAATGTTTTACAGAGTCTTTAACCTTCCAGATACCTGGATTTTAAAAGCAACTAGTAGCAAGACTTTTGGTAGTAACTGTTAATATTGTAGACATATTTCTCAGCTTCAACTCCGAGTGATCTGTTCATGGCTTTCAATAATCTCTGAAGAGTGCCTCAAGTGTTATTTAAATGCTGATTTAGTAAAATGTTATGACAGAAACCCCTCATTTTTGGTCTGTAATTGTAAATAAAGCACCAATATTGTAAAGAGAATGTTCTTTTTAACAGTTTATTGCAATTGATTAATAGCTTTATAATTTTTGTAATGTCTTCATCTGATTATGCTAAAAGAATCATCTTGTATCAACAGTTTAATAAAGGTTCAGCTGTCAATGGTGTTATCCTATTAGAATTCTTTAAATGGCAACAACAAAATGTGTGCGATAATATAAACAGATAACATCAAAATGAATATGCATATTATACCATGAGTCTGAAATTATAAAAGCTGGTATGGGGATTTTAAAGTAATTGTGTAAGTGTGTTCTTAACTGAATGGTTTAGAATGGGTCATCCTTTATTACAAAAATAATTTCTAAATGAGTTTCCCCCTACCCCCAATCCATATCAAGGGACTTGAGACATGTCCTTGTTGATCAGCTGATTCTTGTTGTGGGAACAGTTCCTCGGTAGAACACTCATTTAGACTGCCAAAAATACAGTAAAACATTCTTAATATAAAGAAAAAATTTGTTTCTGAAACATGTGGCCTGTAAAAATTGAAATTCTATGCTTT
>WEIV01000004.1:16469-34084 GCA_013390005.1 Calyptomena viridis
GAAGGCCATGAGATGCATTAAACGATTCCCTATGTCTTAACTGCCTATTTAGTTATAGAGTGGTTTTCATCTAGATAGCAAGACCAAAATGTTTATGAATTGCATCCTTTGTCAGTGTACTGTTTTAAGCCCACTGTTAATAATAAGCTAATAATAATAAAACTATATAAAACTAATATAATTTTCAGCCGAAGTGTTTTACTGTATGAATGGCTAAGATAAAGTAGAGAATTTATCTGTGTCTTGCTGTTAAAAAAATGCTTTTAAAATTCTTTAGGTAGTTGATGACTTAATTATTTTATGATGCAAAATTTCTCTTGAGCACAAACTCAGGTTACAAAACACTAACCATTTGATTTAAAAGGCTTTACCACTGCTGTCTATAAATAGCTGATAAAAATGATTTAGTTATGAGATTGGAAAGTTTGCTGCACTACTGGAGAAATTTCTGTGCGTGTAGGATTATCTACACATAGCAAAGGAAGCCAAAGTGGCATGGGATTCACAGAGGGTAACTTAATTGCAGAAGAACAGACAGGTCTTTAAGGAAGAGCTGGAAGGTTAACTAAGGGCTGCGGCAAACGTAAGTCTCTTAAACCCTAGGTGGTATTAATACTAGTAATTGCAGTAAATGAAAATAAAGACCTTTACCTTATGTATACCATCAGAGTATAAGAAATGCAATTTGAAAACAATTTTTAAGGAGCTTTCATTGATCTAATGCATGCTTGAGATTGAGTTATATTTGCAAGTTTAGGAGTGATGGGAGAAAGAAATAACAACTAGATTATGAACTTGTTATAGGGTTAGATAACAAGCTGTTGAGAAAAGGACACTCCATGACACCCCCTGCTCCTCTTGGAGTTATTGGACTCATTACTTAGATTATAGTTTCTGACAGGATTTTCAGTGACATTGGCGTTCCCTGACTGGCAAAATATTGTGATTAAATGAAAATGAAATGTCCTGTTGTTTCCGTGATTTTCAAAGACGATCAAACTCTGCATCAGCTCCGTATCTGCACATAGGTGTCAGTGTGATTTTGGCTGGAGAATTACTTCAGTCTAGTAGATAAAATAGTTCTGAATGTGCAGGTGTAATGGATTCTTTTTTTCCTTACTCAAGGTGTTCAAAAGATCAGTTTTTCCTGTATATGAGAGTGCATCTTCCATTGATATTTTGTTCTTACTTTACTCTTTCATATACTTGGTCTGTACTTGTTTCCCCTCCTCCGGATTCATAATACAGGTGTGCAGATGTGACTCACTGGCCTGTGAGTTTGTTTGTTTTTTTTTAATTAAATAAAAAAATTAAATTGTATGTATTATTTTTGGGTTTAGTTGAATTTTGGCAAGTTTCTTGCCAAATGGCCTCTTCCCAGGAAGTGGACAACTTTATTCCTTTTAATCTGGCCATCAATAGGAAATTTAGGTTGAGGTTCGGAAGTGGAGTGCAAATATGAGGTCTAAGAGATGTCAGTTCTCTGTGGTTGGTGGACTCCTTCTGCACCTCTGTTCCTGCTATGACCTTGTGAGAACAAACGTGTATGTATTTTTGTGTCCATTGGGGCATCAGTAGGACTGCAAGTAAGGGAGATAAAAAGCTGCACTGTACAGCCAAAAGACTTATTTAGCAAACTGTTCTTTAGAGATGCATCGGTACAATGTGTACTGCTGCCTGGCCAGGGCATGTTTTCAACTGCCGTCTTGATCTGGTCTGTACTCAGCTGCTTTTTATTTCAGGAAACTGCTCCTTGTGAGATCTCATGCTTTGCTAAATACTGCACAAGGTCCTCCTTGCTTAATTGGGCATTTGTAATGAATAGTTTCCCAGTAATTATCTCCTGTTAGAGTTTCAGCTTTTATAAACATTTCTATAATCAAATAGACGTGTTTCCTCAGAATATTGTTATAGAGCAAATAAACACATCATTTTTTCTAAGGCCCATAGGATCAGATTTATTATCAACACCTGATCCAACAAATTTACTTAAGTGGTCAAGGGTTTGCAGACCAATTTCAGTAGTCAAGAAGTTTGCTACTTTGAAAAATATGATCTTTGTGTACTTTATTTAGGAAATAAATGCAAGCACTTGTGGTTTTTACTTTTACTTTCTTCCAAATATTGTTCCCCACATTTCAGGGCAGCTAAAGGAATAAAAGTTTTGATTCAGTTGTTATAATACCACATATATGGTGAGAAGTACTAAAGCAAGACATTCAAAACTTAACACAATGTAGAAATGTACAGGGTACTTACCAAGTATCATCTTGTCTCTTCAGATGGGCATTAGATGAAGATGCTGTAAGACAGGAGTGAGCAGTTAGCTAAGAGTATATGAAGATTTTAGACTTTTAGATTTTAGACTTTTGATGTTGGATCAGCAACATTTCATGGCATTTTAGGCATTATACTGCGTGCTTTGCCTCCTTTCTTGTCAGTGTCTCCCACTACTGAATCCTGCTACTATCCAAGTTTCTGGTAATTCCACAAGAAGGGTTTGGCATGGATTATGTTGAAGATTTTTATGTGCTTTTCCCAGATTATTTTTCCAAGGGAGTTTAAAGCTTCACACTGTAGATGAAGATTTCAAGTTCTTGAACTGTAAAATATTTGTTTTCCCTCAAAAAGTCTCCAGGTACTGATGCATTTTTTTATCACTCAGTGAATGGAATCAAATAGCCTGAGTTTTCTCACAGCTCCAGTTATGCTGGAGGAGGGAGTTAATATCAGTGAATGAAGTTTTTGTGGTACTCTTTTCTTCTCAGTTCTTGATTAGCATATCTGTCTGCTGTCATATTCATTGCTTCAGAGCTGAAGTGAGTTAGAACATCTCTTAGCAGGCATTTTAGTGCCTGATCCAGCTGCTATTAAAGTGTATGGAGATATTACTACCTCTCCGAAACACAAGTGTGATCAGTCCTAATGAAGTAATTTGGAAAGAATAGTCAGTGTTCTGGTCCTGTCAAAAACACTTGAGGACTAACAGGATGTGCTGTTAAATCTCCTTCCGTGCTCACCTTCATTGAAATGGATGGCTGGGACTATGAAAGTAATTTTTACTCTCATTCTGAAACACTTACCTGACAGAAAGTGATACCCTATCAAGCTGGGAATAGATGAACATTCCAGCTGTGGGTCCAGTGTGATCAATGGTAACTATCCATCTCGGGGACGTGTGAGGGAGATTGCTGAACAGAGCCAGCAGCACAGCTATTGATCCTGCTCTGCAGTGTGACTGATGGAACGTGTAAGACTACCTTGATTCAGCAGGCGAGGACTGGCAAATGCTCTGAAAATGTTTTTGTGGTTTCAAGCCTCTTGTGATTTTAAAACAAATACTGTTTAATGAGAATTTGAGCTTCATAGTCCTAGGCAGTCATGAATATACTTTGTGCTAACTCTCTGTAGACTGTCAGAGTTTCATTGGCCATTTTTAAAGAAGAGCTGCCTTCTAGTTAAATTTCCTCCTCAAATATATGTTTCATGTTATATAATTCTGAAAATTTTAGAAAGATTGCAGTACTGTCACATCTTCTGTGCTGTTAATGTGCACAAAGTGCTGAGCAATGGCAAGGCAGCTGCTGCAGAATGGCTATTGCTAATCAATCTGAATAAATTTGAGAATTGTATTATGGTTTCTCTCAGAACTGCCAGCATGAAGCATACAAAATCTCTTGCTTTTGTAGCTCAGATGAGGGCTGTAATGATGTGACATTCTTAATTTTATGTAAAACACATTATGTGATCTCTTGGTCTGGCAGTAAAATATGCCTTGATAAGTAATTGGAGAGGGTTTTTTCATTGTCTCATGATACTTTTATTTGCTCTGTACTTCTGGGGAACTTTTTATTTTTCATTCATCATATTTCAGCTACTTCCAGTCTTGCCACTGGAGTTTTTATTTGGCTTCTAGACTGTTACAATTCTCTTCCACTTATGCGTATTTGCCAAGTGTCTTGGTTGCCAGACTTACTGGTTTGATATCTTCTGTGCACTCAACTTTATTGTCGCTGGGATTCTTTCTAAGCCATCTGCCTGCAGAGCTGTTGAGGGCACTGGAAAATGGGGGTGACCAAATAAGTGTGTGAAGGATGTAAAATTATGTCAATGTTTATCTAATTTGCAGCTGGGTTACGGGGATCTCTTTTTCCAAAAGGAGTCCTAATAATCCCGAGATTGTAACTGCATTCACTGATTGCTAAAAAAAAAAAATAAGTGCCTGGACTGTGCTGCTGTCTCTTGCCCAGGTAAAAATTACTTTATGTACTACAAAGCTAATAACAATTTGAGGATTTGAGGAAATCAAACATGAGAGTGCTGCTAAATTTAAATGTATCTCTTTGCATTAATACACCTGAAAAACTGCAACAGCTTAAGAAGAAACACAAGTGGTTTTGGTTTTGTCTCTGAAATAAATTTCCCATAAGATGTTTTGTGAGTGCAGCTGCATGGCTCTTTCCTCTGAAGCAGAAACTGAAACACTTCATGTCTGTGTCACAAACATTACAAGCTTTTTTATTATCTGTTATGGAAGATATTTTCCCTTGCTCTAAGGAGTACACCCATTGCTTTGATGGCTATTGGGCAAAAGCCAATATTTAATCATAGAATCACTGAATATGCTGAGTTGGAAGGGACCCATCAGTATCAACGAGTCCAACTCCTGGCCCTGTGTAGGACACCCCAGGAATCACACCATGTGCCTGAGAGAGTTGTCAAAATGCTTCTTGGACTCTGTCAGGCTTGGTGCTGTGACCCCTTCCCTGGGGAGCCTGTTCCAGTGCTGTACCACTCTCTGGGTCAAGAACCTTTTCCTGACATCGAAGCTAAATGTCCCCTGACACAGCTTCACCCCATAACGTTTGATATTTCTATGTAAATATTACAATTGCAGCTGCTTGGGGAATGCTGCCTACGCATTAAGTTGGACCTCACTCCATTCTCTTGGAGCAAGGAGCATGCCTTTGCTGCAGGCTGGTGTGAGCTGAGGAAAGGGAATTTTCATGCTCCCCCTTCCCCACTTTTGGTATAAGCAAAACTGAAAGGCACATGCCTCGCAGTAGCCCCTGGCAGCACTGAAAGTAACTCCTGAGGTTTGGGAAGAGGCATGCAGCTTTTCAGGATTCTTTCTCAGCTATGACTGAAGGACAGTAGGCACCTGCCCACAGATTGCTATTCAAGGGCTGCAAGTCCCACATTATCAAGAGTGAGATTTGTCCAAAACTGGAATTGAAAGTATAATTATTTAATTGTTTTGGTCATCTGCTAGTTCTCCTCAGTACAGCTGACTGGTCCTCCAGCCATAATCTGCTTTGTCCCTAGAAAAGCCGTAAAAGTAGGGAAATGTTTCAGATTAAGAACAGTAATCTGTCACTGGATTTATTACTGAAAGATACATTTCCATCCTTCACAGCCACTTTCTGAGTCCAGTTCTGCAGAATATGGTGGAGAGTTCTGATACGTTTTTACTGATTTTTTTATTGCTTCAGTCATTAGGGCCTCTACTTCTACATATTTAAATGGTTGTGAGTCTTGAATTAAAAAAAAAAACCAAACCCCAAAACCAAACCAAAAAACCACAACAGCAAACAACCATAAATTTAAATGTTAATTTCCAGGCTCTTCTGTGGTAGGTGAGTCCAGCCAGTATTTCCATGAACTGTTATATTCTTCACCTGCAGGTGGGGAATATACCTGAAACTGTAACAGTTATGATGATGTGGGAATATTTTAAATTATTCCTAATCTGCTACTAGTAATGCAAACCAATATACAAAACACTAACCCTATATTGATAAACATTCTTTGGAACCACTCTGATGGCAGAGGTAAGAGCAGGAGTCAGCCTGGTTGCACCTCAGTACTTCTGTTTCCAACCAATTAAAAAACCCCAAACCACCAGACTTTGCTGCAGCCTGGTGAGTGCAAGTTGGTGAGTGTTCACCATGCAACAGTGCTGCAATTGGAAATGGGCTGAGTGTCAACTGCAGGATGCATCAAGTTTCTGGACCACTCAGCTTCAGCATGGCCTTATGCCCAAGGGTATGCAGGGAGGAGAGCCAAGTTTGCCCTTGGAGAACGATGTAGACTTATCCCATCTGATGGCCAGGGATCAGTGAAATCCAGTTCCCATATGTCCTCCTCCTTTGATTTACTATGAAGCTACTGTGGAAAAATGTTAGCACAAAGAGCAGCTTGCTTGCTTCTGATAGCTTGTGTGAATTTTACTCTTGCTTCTTGACCAGCTGTTGCCACAGAGTAGCTGTGATAGTCATGAAAGTTTTGCCTGTAGAAACAAGTGTAGCACAGTGTGGAAGATACCACTACTTACAGGATTGGGGAATCAACAGCTGGATAACCACATGACAGAGCACTTGAGATATGACTTAGCAGCCTTTAATTTGTGTTCCAATTTGAGCCACAAGAAGGGTCTTTTAAAACCAATGAATATGACTCCTTAATGAAATGCTATAGATAATGTAGTCCCTGTAATCTTTTGATCCTTTAATCAAAACGCAAAGATTGGCTGAACTCCAACTTGTAATATAAACCTGATCCATTTTAGAATGCTATTGACCTAACTTTAAAACATATTCTGTTGGTGGAGAGAAACCATGATGCCTTTTCACAGTGAAATGAAACGTGTCTTAATACAGTTACTGAGTTACTCTGAAGAAGCCAGGTATATATACTGTACTGTATACTGTGTTTTACTAGCCAGGGAAATTCTTACTAATCCCAAAATCTGAAATTTGCTACTTTTTTTTTAATTCTAGAATGCATGAAGAGCAGATGTTATATTATTAGACAGAAAGCATTGCTGAGCTTGTTACAATTCTAAAGGCACCATCGTTTTAAGAAATAACTCTTTGATGGAAAAAAATTATGTGTAAGCATAAAATATTTCCTTCTTTCAGAAGGATAACTGGACAGTATATATATAAGAGCAGATGAGGTAAGTACTGTGACTGCACAGATTGGATTTTGTTTCATAAATATGTATTTAGCAGGTGTGCCATCCTACATGCAGAGCCTTCTGCTCCATAAAGCAGGGCTGGAGGAGCACAGCGTAGTTAATCACCAATACTTGTGTGGATCTGCATGCATATTCTTTAGAAAGAGTGAGAATTCTATATTCAGCTTGAGAGCTTACAGCTTTTATACAGTATGCCTTTTGAGTATAGCTGAGCACAGTTTGTCAGCCTTCACATGCTTTGTGGGGAATTGTATTCTTTGTTGCATATGAAATAGAAAAATCCAGCCTCTTCTACAACAGAAATGTTAATTGGGGTGATTAATTTTTCTGCTGGAGTGGGAACTTAGTCTTAAAACTTTTGATTATGTAAAGGGTCCAAGTGCCATATAGGAATGGATAATTACTCAGAGATGCTACTCGTATATGAAAAACAACATAACTTTTTATCAAGGTCCTTACTGAGCAATTCTTATCGTCCATCAACTAAATAGATTTGGTTTGTGCTGACAGCAACTCTATTTTTTTTTCCTTCATCATTCTTGATGTTGAAATAAGTACTACAAATTTAAGGGAGGAACTACGTTGTCAGGTACACATTTTAGAAGCTGCTGAGCATCAGCACGTCAGAGGCTAAGCAGAAAAATAAATGCAAGTGCTGTGCATATGGAAGTTGGATAAATAGTTTGAATCTTTTCCTATCTGACTAGAAATAGTTTTTGAGATACCACTGTGAGAAGAAGCATATTTTTAACACACTTTCACAGATGTCTTCTGAACTGTGTGGTCTGTACCCCTTTATATTATTTTATAGTTAATTCAGAAAAATGCAATTTGAGTTCATTTCCAAACCTCTTTTAGAGATTGCATATTTTAATTCCCACATGTGGCATGTCATAATAGGTTAGTCACTTCCATGCATGCAGTTTAAAATTACTTATATTTTCTGTTGCTTAAATTGGGCATATACGTGTCTACTACAACACTGTGGCTTATAATGGAATTCTGTGAAAGATTGCCCTTCAGTTTTACTGTTGAGTGATGAAGGCAAACTCCTAAGAGTTTCAGTATTACCTGATTTACTTCTAAGACCTAACATGGTACTGAATTGGATCAGATTGTGTTCAGATTTATATTCTTTTTTGACTACTTCTAATCTCATTTTTCTGATTTTCAGTGCATTCCGATGATCCTATAGAAAACACTGGAGTGTTGTCACCAAGGTCTGTCACCTGGAACCACAACTCTTGAGGCTTCTCTGCACTGCTGCCTCAAGAATTTTGCCTTTCTTTATTGTTTCCTCCTTGAAATGAGATGCGCTTAGTGCAGAATGAATGATGACATTAAGAAGCAAGATGCTCTCGTATGAGGTGATGCGAGGCTTGCCAAGTGCCTATTTAGACCGCACTAATGCACAGCGGGCTGTTCAAAGTGGAAGCCTGCCAGTGACCTACTGGTGGTGTTCGTGCCTGGGAGCTGGTGCTGTCATTGCCTGGCCCTGTCCCCAGCCTCCGCACTCATCCCTGCTGGCACCAGTGCTTGTGGCTGCAGGAAGGTGCCTCAGTGAGCTTACGTGGCTGCAACACTAACCCTCTCCCCATGCTGCCTGGGAAGACAAAGCAGCTAAGTAACCCTGTCTTGTTTCACTATCCAACTGCTTACTGGGAACCTCCAAGAGATGTGCATAGAGAAAGGCGGGCAATCTGTCAGGACTACTTTTATTTTGTAGGAGTGAGTGTCAGCTTAAATACATGTTACAGCATAGCTCAAGTAGTTTGCTAAACGGCAGCCCTGACTCTACAGTAATTAAGGTTACAAAGGTGGGAGAAATGGTAAAAGAAGCCAACATCTTTTTAGCTGGAAGTTATAGCACTACTGAGAGGGCACCTCGTTTACCCTGCCAGCGTTACAGGGAAGTGTAACATTACTTGGGAAGTGTGGTAAAGAGATCTAGCTGACAAGTGTATGTCTGAAATACACTTTTCTTTGACTAAAATGGTAATTGACTTACATTTGTTGTTGCTTGAGTTTGTTTATTCAGTATTGAACCACTGACATCTAAGGACTGTGTTTCAAATTATGGCATTGCAAAGAATTAAAAACTTAGTAAAAATATCCATGCAGGGATATAAACCATAACAGCATAACAGCAAGAAGTACTGTGTAAACAAGTATTTTAGACTCTCTAAACCTTTTTGCATTCCACTTATTCTAAGCACTGAAAAGAAAAGACTTCAAAATCTCTGAACTATTTGAAGGAGTAAATGCACAAGCAAAAGTCTTGACAGTTTTGTAAAATCTTTTCTTGTGGGAAGAAAGACTTCTTGATAAGATCTAAAATGAAGTCCTGCCCAAAAGTGGTCATGGAAGAGTGCATGAGCACAGTGATTTTCACAAGAGTAAACATGTTAACAGCAGCTATATTTCAATAGGGACAGCTATATCCTTCCCATATCCAGCACTCTACTCCATAGCCCTTGTCTTAAATAGCTGTGTCATGGTTTTGTGAGCTATCAACACCTGCCATCCTGCTCGGCTGTGGATGGGGCTCTGCGTTACACAATAACATAACAAAATTGCTCTGTACGGTACAGAGAAGCTTTGCCAAGACCAGTGCTGCTTCCCTGGTGCAACTGTGGCTGCACACGGGGGTTTGCCTTCCACGCTGTGTCAAGGAGGATCTGCCTCCTCCTGCCCATCTTGTAGAACTAGGCCTGCAGGAGCCTGTAGATCAAATAGGAAATGAAAGACAGACCCTTTATTTTTTTTCTAGTTGAGGTAACTATCTGATGAACAAATCTCCAAATGCTAAAATAGTAAGGATTTTCTAACATATGACTAATTTGCTGATAGATATTGATCTTTTAATCTGTAATTGCTGCAATTGAAAGTATCACGTGATTAAATATTTGTTCTGCTGGGGAGAAGTGAGATAATATGGTCAAACTCTGAAACTTGTAACTGGGATGGTAGGTTGTGGTGGTTCTGTTAACATTTTGCCTGATTTTAGGCAAGAGCTTGTCCCCGTTTTTGCCAATTTGACTTAATAGTACTTATCTTTGGCCATGCTAAAGGACTACTACCCTGAAATATCTCTCTGCTCACTTACCACAAGTCAACAGAAAACTCCCTGCCATGGAGAAAAATCTCAGGAGTTGAAGCTGCACAAAAACTTTTGAGAAACAATGAGGAGGAGCCCTAAGCAGTGTACTTTGGAGCATAGTACAAAGCCAGACATTTCACACAACTTCTCCAACCCTCTCCCCAACAGCAACAAAGGGTGAAAGGCACAAAAGGTACAAAAAAAATGAAAATAGGTAAAATAACTAAATCTTTAATGCAAGTCCAAGTCACTGACATTTTAATTTTTTCATGCCTTAAAAAAAAAAAACAAGGAAGAAAGAAAAGGGTCCTATCAGCATATGGCAGAAAGAGTCCATCAATGTTACCTACTGGGTGGGTGGGAAGGAAGGAAATTCTTAGAGGGAAGAGACAGGGAGGGCCAGCTCTGTTTTGAGTTTTTCTTGGCAGTGAAGGAAATTTGGACTGCTGCAAGGGGCATCATTCCCCAATGCAGCATTCACTGCCCTTCCTGATGCTTTTGGGGATTAGAAGGATGATTCTCAGTGGGTTTGTGTCCTTCAAGGAGCAAGGCTTCCTCCTCCTTGTACATAGAGACACATAGGGGATACTGAGGAGGTGGGGCTGAAGGTAGGCTCAGGGGAAGAGGGAGGTCACAAAGGGGCTCCTCTCTCATGCAGGTCCCTCTGTGCCCTATACCTCATCATCCTACACTCCTCTAGCCTCATGGGGCTGGATGAAGCATGGAGTATCTTCAGTCATTTCATCATCACAGAAATGTACCAAGGGAGGACTGTGTGGCTGAAGTTGGAATATAGGCAGAGCCTAGAGTGAAGCTTTACAGTTGCTCCCAGGGCTGCTTAAAATATAGCCCTGCACAACAAACTCCTGGCGACTTTTAGACCCCATGTAAAACATCAGTCCTTGGCCCTAAATCCTACTTTCCCTTCTCCTGTATTTTCACCTTCTTCATGCTGCTCTTGGGTCTGAACTCTTTCTTCCCCCAGTCTAAAGCTTCCCCTGCTATGTCATCATGTGCTGCTGGCATTGCTGAGAGCATGGGCAGCTCCTCTGGGAAAAGAGTGGTTTTACAGCACAGTGACATTACCCCAGACATACTCTATTCTTGTGGACCTGTGTGCATTAGCATAAATAGGTAAGTGCAGGCACCTTGCTTTGATGCTCCCTGATCCTACTGCAGCACCTGGGCCTTGTATTAGCATGTGAGAGAGCATGAAGTTTTTTTGGTCTTCCAGCTGGCCTTGTAAGTAAAAAGCCATAGAACACTTTCTGGCAGATCCATGTTGTTTGCACAGATTTCCACTGAATGCTAAACACTGCCACTGCATGAAACAAGCCTGTCTGGGAGAGTATGCTCTGCTGTCTGCTTCAAGCAGCAAAAAGGCTGCCTTGGCTGGGCTGTGGATGGGAGTGTGTGCTATTCTGTGCACAGGGTAATCATGTTGCATAAGTTTGGGCACCTAATTTAAGAATGTAGCTGTGCTAGGTTCTCTGTATGGGCTGTGGAAAGAAAAATGCTTATTTGGAGATAGTTTCAGGGCAGCAGCTGAACTGCTCTTCCATTCAGCACAATAAAAATGACACAGTAGAATCTCTAAGCAAATAATTCTTATAAAAGGTCTACTCAACATTAACTGGTCTGGTAAATGATTACATTTGCTCTCTCGTACACACAGCTGTAAGGTCTGTTTTTCTTTACAGCTTCTTCAGTCTGTTTTGAATCTTCTATCAGAGTGGCATATGGAATGGAAAATTAAAACTATTGATTTATGTGTTGCTGCTTTGCTACTTTTGGCCACAGTAGGATACTTAAAAATGTGAGATGACAACAAATATTTAGTTGTACGAATAGCTGAGATGGTTACATCTGGGAGCAGAGAGAATGGATAATTCATCACTCTAATAGTTTCTGTGTGCTGGAAGAGATTCTGTGGTTTCGTAGCAGAGGAGTAAATAGAGAAGCATTTCCAGCCTCCAAAGCTGCAAAGACTAGATAAAAACAGAGCTGCTGCAAAACAAGTTTGTATGAACGTTGCCAGCGTGAGGGACATGCTAGGAGTTAGCAAAACAGCAAGTGCAGTAAGAACAGACAAATGCTGTGCATGAAAAATCTTGTTAATACACAAATCCCCGAACTTTTTATGGGGCTAGTTCTTCAATATTTTCTTTTTCTCCAAAGTTTTAGCAAGTATTCTAAGTTTCGAAAATCTGTGCAGTATCTGTATTAGCTTGGGACTTGCCAAAAAACATCAAGATGCACTGCAGTCTTGATGATCAGCTTTGGAAAAAAAAAGCAGAGCTAGACTTTCATGATTTTTAATCTCAGAAGAGACTATTAAAATCAACAGTTACTCTAATCTCTTCTACAGGCTGTAGAACCTTATCAGTTAATTCTGCATAATACTATCACTTAAATTACAACATCTTTCTCAGAAAGCCATGTAGGCTGTAGGATTAAAATATCTGTCTTCAGTTGGTGCTAGAATTTGCTTCAGAAATACTTATTATCTATAGATAATATAATTCTTATGTGCTTACAGACAATGACACAGCTAAAATGCTCTGGCTAAACTTTTCCTCTCCTTGAATTTTGCAATTCCATTCTCTAATATATTCTTTGTGAGTTGTACTCTGATAGAAAGGTAGGACCAGGGAAAAACATAAGGGGCATTTCTTGCTAGCAGAAAAAAAGGCTTGTAAAAAGCAGAACATGAGAGGCTAAAAGTGCTGAATATTCTGGTGGGAAGCCTGGAATCTCCTTCAAGCAGTTTAGGAAAATTACTCTAAAGGCTAACTAGACAGGATTTAATATCAAAGCTGGACATATAGCCAGCCACCTTCTCAGTTTTAGAGAAATGTAATTCTTGCTACAGTATGTGACATTACTATTTCTAATCAAAATAATATCTAGTATGATTTTGAAAACAGTCATCAAACATACCTGTTCATCTAGAAGCAATTCTTACCATAAGCCAAGTATAATAATGAATTTTTCAACATGTGGTAATATATATCTGTGTACAACTGTCAATTCAGAAACAAAACTAAAGCTGATAAAAGCTCAAAATCAATGGGCTTTGCATGTAGAATTTAAACTCTAATAATGAATAAGTATTTATATTGAGTGGGAGAACAAAACAAGCACTCCGAAACAGTAATTAGTATAAAAATACTAAGGATGGAAGCAAAAATTTTATATGGTTATATGAAGTTTTCAAGTTACACCCCTAGAAGGTACATTTTCAAAGTGGAAAGGTGCACTTTGATAGTTCCATTACCTAGATAAAATCACTGAGATATGGGGCTATTAATAAGTCCAAAAGGAAAGAAACAGGACAGTCAGACATCTTAATCACAACAGTCATTTAAATAGGTTCAGACTTTAATTCCCTTTAGGCTGTTAATTGCATATCCACCCGATATCCAGTTCTGAAATTAGGCCTTTGTGTTCTTGATAAATTGATACTGAATAATATTACTGAAGGAAGTAGGCCTGCTTTGCATTGAAAGGTTTCTTTTAACTGGATTAAATTTTCTCCCATAATAATGAACAAAAAGAGAATTCCTACAGATGAAAATTTTCTGTCAGTGTTCATCCCTTTCTCAGGCTAGAAACAAAAGGCCAAAAAAATGTTATCATTCACCTGATTCAAGGGAGCTCTTAAAAAGAAGGGATCTCTTTATCTCCTGCAGCTTGTTCTCAGGGTGCTGCTCTGCCCCAGTGACTGCAGAGCTCCCCCTGAGCCCTGCACTGTGAAGGGCAGCATAGAATTAACGTTGGTTTTTACAAGGCTTAAATTTTATCACAAATTCAAGTGTTTGTGTAGGCATCACTGTTACACAGGATGTACCGGTCTGGGTTTCAGCATCTTCATAAAGATTGCCTGCCAGGAGTCTAAATAGCATTAGTGTATTTATTGTGATTCTTTTAAGGGTGTCTTTCTATTGTCATGGGGTAGATGTTTTCTTTTTATTTTACCAAAAGTCAGCAAATTTCATGTGAAAATGAGAAGAAGAAGAATGCTACTTGAGCAAACACAGAAGAAGTCACATACAAGGAAATAATTCAGGAAATAACGAGTTTTCAAGTCTGGATTTCTTAAAACATTTAAGAAACTTGTCATCTGTCATCTTCTCTATAGTGTATTCTGTTCTTTGATACCCAGGAAGAGTATTTTTATACTCAAAGGTATTTACTGAATTTCCTTCCTCTTTGCAGTTTTAGTTTGAAAACATAGACACAGCATGAGAGATTGACAGTTTCAGTATCTATATTGCTTAGAAAAATAGGGTCAAGTTGCACTTGTTCATATCACTGGCTATCCTTAGCTTAACACTGTTTCAAGATAGTGCTGAAATTTTGGACTAAAAATATCCACAATAGCTGACAACTAAATGGAATCAAACCTATAAGGTTGTTTTATATAACAATGAAAGGGAAAGAGAAGGACCAACTGAAAAGGAAACTTGTTGTTGGTTTCATAACAGACTTTTAGATTTCTGCTCTGAAGTTTTATGTTTACTGCCATCTCTAAATACATATAGGAGTGTCTGTAGAATATTATCAGTCAGGAGGCACACAAATACACAAACCTTCTGGTCACCTAAAGGAAATTTTATAGCTCTCTACTCAGCCAGAACTCTCTGGGTGGAGGAGGGCCAGAGAACAGCTCTAAGCTACATTTCACTTGTAGCTTTTGGATCTGTGACTATTTAAGTTCAACTGTCTTAAAGTTCATGTTAAAGAAAAATGGGAAATTCTTGGGGGTAGGAAAAAACCAGAATGTATTTGCTGAGCAGAAGCCAGCATGTACTGTGTAATAGTCTTTACTTTGAGGTAAAAAAGCAGTAGCCATCTATAAAATGAAATTAATCCTGCCAGCAAAATATGTGTGTCCAGGTCTAAGCTGCTGTGATTTCCTTGCCCTTTGAAATTATCAAACCTTCTTCTATGCATTTTTATCTCTCCCACTGTTTTGTTGTCTTTCTGTCCCTACTGTTCCTCATTGTTTTGGAATGTTGTATAGGGCTCCTATACGAGACACAGCATTGTGCTCTCCCACTGTCATACGTTTTGTTTCAAAAACTACTTTAAACATCAAGTTCTACTGTTGCTTCTTATGATGCACACCCTAAGAACACAAGAGGTTGTTGGGGCAAGGAACTTCTTCTTGGTTTGCCTATTAAGCATTACATAATTTCACCGCTTACATAAACTATTCTCTAAATTAGTCTTTGATAAATAGAACTACAACTTTCCTAATTCGTACAATTGTCTTGTTCTTTGCAGTGGTTTTCCCTAGAGTATCACATTAAGAGATTAGTGTTACTTTCAAATGCTTTTATGTTTTGGGATCACACTGGACCATCTGAAATGGATTTTCCAAGAAGTAGTGGTGATGTACAAGAAACAATTTCTCACTCCAAGTGTATGGCACACTCACTCCCTTAAATAACACTTTGTATTTAAAAAGTGTCAAACCCATTCAGAGTAATTGCATGTGCTATTCGACCTACAGAGAGAGGAAGAGAGTTAATTCTCTCAAATGAGCTGAATATAATGAATGTGAGTAAGGAGCTTATTACAGCTCTCAGAGATGCTTGGATACCAGTGTTGAGGGGAAACACTGTGTAGAATAGTAGGAGCTACTCAGAACTTACAAGGCAGCACTGAGGTGTCTGAATTGACCCTTCCAGAAAACAGGATTTCCTAGGATCAGGCTTTGATGTGTTAGATTCTACAACACAAAGTTAAGGCATTTTCTCCTGTGCCTACTGTTATTAAATTTGACCACCTGAGAATATTGATGTGTTGCTTTCAATTGGCACTTATACACAAGAACTTAAGCACAAGGTAGAAACACGAAGTGATTTCTTACAGTGTTTTCTTACATGTGATCTTTTGTTACAAGATGTTTTTTCCTCTCTGGCAAATCAAGGAATGATAGAATACGATGGCTGACATCAAGAGGATTTACTGTTTATATTCCAGCCAATGGATACTCTAGAAACTGTAAATTGAACAGCAAATTGTAACTCACAGTGAAACCCATGGTGCAAACCCATGAGACACAAACCTCTTTTTTTGTGTTTTTCTCTCTTTTTTTTTTTTCTTTCTGAAAAACAGTATAATAGAAAGTGTAATCTTCTTTCTGCATTCTAGGGAAAATCAAAGATAGAATAAACAGCAAATGGGCATAAGATGACAGTTCATCGGCCAAGATGAGCAGTTTGCTCCAGACGAAATAATAATCGTAGTGTAAGGGTTGCTGTTTTATAATAGGGAGCACATCCCTCACTGGAACATCCCAGGAGACAACTTTTATATCAGAACTACACCATAATGCTGTAACATTGAGTCTGATCTTGCTTCCCACTGGAAATACCTGTGGTGCAGTACAGATTCAGGGATTTCCTAATATATGTTCCTGGATGTTGTGCTGATGTCTTTCCTATAATGAGCAAAACATTCCTCTATTGCTTTCCTACTTAAACTCTGTAATTTCCTTCCTCTAAAGCATTGTTAGATAAACAGGAGATGTGTAGCTATCCAAGGTTGAATTGCTACTAATGGTGATATCAAGAAATGTCAGATGTTTGGACAATGAGTTTTCTATGATTGTTCAGGACCAAAATAAAAATGTCCAAACAAACCTAGAGTTTGGATCAGAAAGGAAATCTTCACCTCCTCTCAGTTCCCATGGCCTGATTGGCAAGGAGATGAGGATTTTACTTATTTATTGTTCTTGAAAGTCTGAGGTCCATCTCACTTTCTTCAGTCCTGTGAGCATTTTCATTAACAAACTCCCTGCTTTTTTAAGGGAGTACTGCATCGTTGATATCCTCTTGTGTCTCTTGGTGTTCCCCCCGTCACAGTGCAATGTTTGAAATTCTCATCTAGTGCTGAAAGTCTTGTTTCTTTTAATGGGTTTAAGTATGTTTATGCAACAGTGTTCTCGTGGATGCCCTGTACCAGCTGTTCCTCTTATGGCATTGATTGTCTTCAGTGGTGATGGCTCTGTGTATCTATATATTTCCAACTTACACTCAATGTGTAATTAAATTATCTGTAACACAGTTTTGCAGTTTGAGCACTGTATGTTTGGGACGACGTGCAAAAACAAATCCCAGGCATACTGAGTATCCAGAGCTAGAACTGATTTCCTTGTCACCGTAGATTTCTCTGTGGGAAGGACCTCTGTGAAAGCTCTGTTGCAGGAACTTCTTGCTGCCACACTGAATGTCCAAGGAGACACAGACAGACTTGGCAGATGTGGTGCTCCTGGCCAGTGTGGTTCTCTTGCTTAATTTCTCCACAGGCCACATTGCTTCATCTAATAGATGCAACCCGCTGCTCCTTACCTGCATGTAGCTGTTGCATTGCCTTTTCTCTGTCATGGATTGAGTTTTGTTTCATTTTAGAAAACGGGTAGCAAACACACGAAGAGGTATTTTTTTACTGCTAATGTCACCACAGATGGGAGTACAGTCTCCCTGAGAAATCTACTTTGGATGTATTCCACTAAATGCAGCTAGA
>WEIV01000006.1:0-33650 GCA_013390005.1 Calyptomena viridis
CAACTAATATTAATCCTATGCAAAGTCCAAGTAAGATAATGCCACTAAACAATGACCTGTCTCTGTGTATAGATATTCAATAAGGCATTCATTCCACTGTATACACTGAATAAGCGTTACAAAAGTATCTTTGTCTAAATATCTGCAACTATTTGGAAAAAAAGGGTTGTTCTGAAAAAAATAAGGTTTGTCTTAAAACATTTTCAAAGACCATTTTAAACAGAAAGTGACTCATAAAGCAGCAAGATCTTTTGACATTAAATGTTAGCACACAATTGTTCCACTAGATGCTGCCATGTAATAAAACTCTGGAAATAACATCACATGGAAGGCCAGATTAACTTTTGTTAGCTATGGACCACAGCACAAGTCTGGGCCATCCATGTATCTGTATTATTGCAAAAGTAAGAACAACTTGTCATTTATCTGTAATATACAGCTTTAGTTTTGGCTGAGTTACCTATGTAAAGGCATCTTTATCTACGACTTGCAAAAGGAAAAGTCCTAAAGCAACTTATGTTGTTGTATCACCAATTTTTTTTTAATGAAAGGTGTTTGCTTACAACTCATTTAAGAAAGATAAAATTTCCTAAGATCACATACATATATAAATATAAGGTCACAATACTGATGGCAAGTAAATTCTTTTTTAGATTAAAAAAAAAGAAGATTGTTTGATTATCAATTTTTCATTTATTATGACTGCTCAGTAAAAGATGTGCTACCCTTCTAAAAATGTAACACTGATTCAAAGGCTGAGATTAAATTATTCCATTGTTTTCTTCAGAAGACTGACATTTTAAATTTAAACTTCAGCATTCTTGGATACTTGCACAGAATTAACTGCACTGGACCTTCAGCCGAATTGTGTTGCCCTTATTCACACTTCTAGCACCAGGCAAAGGAAAAGAAATTCCTAAAAGGACATTCTCAGCTTTTAGTTTTTTCCCTTTAATTCTTAATCCTTTGCAGGGAAGCAGATGCAAGACTTGGACAGAAACTGTTCCCACAAAACAACTGGAAAGAAAGCTCAATTGCAATAGTAATTCGTATTTATTTGCCATGATTTAGGAGGACATCTCAAATTTAAAAGAATTTCAGACCTCTTCTGATTGCATGAAATTTGATTTCAATAAAAGGGGGCATTCAAGAGGAAAAATTTCAGCACGACTGGATTATCAGAACCTATTTAGTTTTGCCCACAAATTAAGGTTTAAAATTCAACTTACACCGCACAGTAACAACAATTCTAGGATGAAAATCTGCAACTTTAATAGGCGCTTCAAGAAATTCAAGAATAAGAAACAATACCTTCATTCCTTCTTCCCAGCTAATCCAGAGGTCACCTCGAGTCAAAAAGCATGCTACAGCATGCCGGGCTAAATGGTGAATCCAACCTTCTTGACGAAGCTGTGTCATAATCGCATCAATCCAAGGGAAACCTGTCCTGCCTTCTGCCCATTTGGCCAAAGCCTCAGGATTCTTATCCCACGGAATTTGAACACAGATAGGATTCCCCTCCATTTTATCAAACCGTGGATTGTTAGTCGCCGCTGTGTAGAAAAATTCACGCCATAACAGCTGGCCATAGAGGGAGAGGGGAGGGGAGCTGTTCTTTTTTACCTGAAGATGATCATAGAAGAAAAACATTTTATTAGGAGAAGTAAGGGAAAATCATGGCATCTAAGAATATGCATGTGACTAAACAAAAATCCCACCTTTTTGTACAGATCCGTTAACTTGAAATAAAAGAGACGACAGGACAAGCAGCCAAAGCGGAGGTAGGGACTAAGTCCTGTAGGGCTTGCCAGAAGGGAATTTGCATTCATTCGTGGTCTTTCAAAGTTTGCCACCCAAGCCTTAAAATCACAAAACAAAAACCACATAGCAATATCAGACTACAGGCTACAGAGCAACCTATAAAGGGAGAAACACACACTGGCTAGAACTGAATCCAAACAGTGGACAGATGATCATGTTACCTACAATATCCAGACGTTCCTTTTGAATCAGTGGAACCTCTAGAAGATAATCAGTCTCACTGCAGTAGGCAAGAACTGTCTTCCAGAACTATTTGTCCCTTTCTTTTAAATACATTGGAAACCTAGACAACTAGCAATGCATTACTTTACAGAGGAATTCCCCTTTAAAGTTATAAAAAGTATGTTTCAAATAAAATTACCTCAAAAATTTTTATTTTTTTAGTAGAAAATACTCAATGTAAATATAAAATAGTATACCAGACTTTCTATAAACTTCAAATCAAAGACAACCTGCTTTCATCCTTTAAAACTAAGAAACAAAGTATTGATTTATCTCATTACACTGAGGCCTTAACTTCAAGTTTGTGGGGTTTTTTTAAACCAATTGCCCAAATTCCTTTATGTTTCATAGCAAAGAGTACCTGTGTTTCCCAGATATGTGGACCTTGCAATGATCTGAAACATACCTTTCGTTCTAAATGTCTTTCCAATCGTGTGAGAGCTTCTGTCTCTCCCCCTGGCCATACTGCAGAAGGCAGACCATCTGTGTCAAAACCTGAAAGACAAATTGAAACAAGGAAATTCCTTGTTTGCTTATACTGTAGGGCAACAAAATCCTAGCCTATTGATACTTGACTACATTTTACAGCATCTTGAGAAAAATCCTAAGCAGGATACATGTAAAGTTACAAGTTTTAAAACATTACACAACCAAGTCTTCTCAAAGCACATCCAGTATCTCTAACTTGCTGCAAAATCCAATTCTTACTTTTACACTTACATTAATATACACTACAAATTTTACGTGCTCAATGGCCTTATTTCAATCCCACTTTTTCTGTGGGTTTTTTTTTCATGAGATGACTTTTCTATCATTTTCCAAATTATTTTCAAGTTCTCAGCTTTGCAATATGCAGGCTATCCAAATCCACAACTTTTTCTTTTGTTAATTACTACTAAGAAGCAACAATTGCTATTGCTATTTACAGATTGTCTAAAAACTTTTCCCACCAAGTTAAAAGTATGAGTGCCATCTTCAGAACATTCCTAGATTTCATTGATCTGGACTTAAATAACAGATGGGGATTGTTAATTTAATGATAAACACATACTTGAGCTGCAAAAAAATGATAAAAAGAAGGTAACAAGATTTTTTCCACACCCATACGTCTTCCCCAAGACTGTTCAGCAGATGCAGGTGAGAACATATCTGCCCATAGTTTAACCACTGTGTAATGAGATCTCTTCTTAAAAAGGCTTTAAAAGCAAGGTGAGAGTTCAGATGGACTAGACAGGGCAGCCAGAGGTTAACAGAAACCTGTCCAGACCCATTTGAAGGTCATAGCACATTTGCTTGTATTTTGGGAGGTGTAAGGGGAAAACAGGCAAGAGAGGGGGAGATTCACAGGACAATAGCTTGATACTATTCTTTAAAGTTAAATTTACAGAAATATACGATTTTTATTTTTTCCCCCAAGAAATATATAATTCTAATATAATTATTTGCCTTATCATCATCTTTTTTGAGTATAGCAAAAAAAGAGCTTTTTTTTTTTAAATTAATTTGTAAAATGACAGATGAATGACCTGAAGCACAAAGACACCAGGTCCATTTAATGCAAAATAAAGCATCAAAGACTATTAGTAGCTTAATGATTATTTGGTACCATGGGAGAACAGTTATGCTGTATTACAAGAAGCCAAACAATACTTAGTACAGTTTGATCTGCCCTCCCACTTACCAGAAAACAAGGAAAACTTATGGAGTTGATTAACCTTTTTTTTCCTTTTCTTATGTCATAACTGCATTGGTTTAATGATTAACTAGAAGCAGAACCTCTCTCTTTGTTACTTTAAGTATGCTTTTAGCGGTAGATTACATCTTACTCGTTTCATAAAGCCAAAGCAATCTCAGAACATACCCAGCTCTTCAAGCGATGGCACACCGTATTTCTCGTCATGGTCATCAGAAACTGGAGTAGTACACTTCTTCATTACTTCTGGGGTTATAGTTTCCACAGGCATCTCCAGGGGTTCCATTCTACTAATTAGGGTCTGAAATCGCTTGTAAGTAAGAGGAGGCTGTCCTCCATTTAATTCTATTATTCTGGATTGAAGAAAAAAAGAAAATAGAAAATAATATTTAACATTTTGTTTTATAAAATATACACAGCTATACACACACAGAAGTGTCTTCTTACCTCCCTACATAAATCACAGGTACACATGCTAATGCAGACACTTTAATTTTATCATCTTTTTTCCCCACTAGGGAGAAATAACTGTTTGTTATAAAGTAATTTTCTTCATTCCTCATGAATGAGGAATTAATGAACATGGACAGCTCACGGCAAAGAAAAATTCAGACCAGCAAAGCAGATGAGGGATCACAGCTACATACAGAAATATCCAGGTCACTTACAAGACTATGCTATTTACATTATAAACAACTAATTTTCAATTCTGGTATTGAGAACAGTAGTCAATATTATAAACATCTTAATATGGGGAAAATGTAATATGTTATTTATATGTGACAGCTGTAAAAACACAGTTTCCACATTTTGCCTTGTAATTTTAAATATAAATAAAATCTTGGAAAAAGGAAAACTTCCAATGAAAAATTTACAAAGTGATAGATGGAACCAAATGCTTATTTAGGGGGCTGCTTGGGTAGGAGGGAAGAAAAGGAATTTTCACTTCAGGATTAAAACAAAATAAAAATCAGCTATTAGTTTCAAAGAGTAAATAATTCCATTTTGCTATCCTCCCATATGTCTAGCTGTCTCTTATACATTGGCTTGTAATAGAATAAAATCTACCACAATAAATCACTCAATGTTAAGAGAAGCCAACTTATACTAATTTACAGATTATGTGTCTATAATAGGGAGCTACTACTAATCCATTTAAATAGATCTGTTGAAAATATAAACAAGACATTCAGTAACACAACACAGGGACACCAAACAATCCCCAATCACTTATTGAATACATAACTGATAGGAAACAGTTTTTAAAAAAACCATACAGGACTCTCACAACTAGTGTACAAAAAGTAAAATAAAAATTGGGATGAAGAGAAACATAAAGCAGATTTGTAGCTTTCCTAACTGTGGAGTGCTCTGTGTAGAAAGTACACAGAGCAATATCTAAACAAATACTACATAAAACTCTAAGATTGGGGTTTTTTTTCCTTTTTAAACTCAGAGGTAATAGTAACTTACTTGTCTAGGTCATATAACGTATGGGAAATCCGAACAATGACCTCCACTCCAGCTTCACTAGCCAGCTTCTTAATAGCTGCATCTCTTTCCTTCCCAAATGGTTCAGAATCATATTCAATTGAAAGTTTTGCAATGTTCCACTCCTACAAGACAAAACAAAAATGTGGTCCTTCAGCAACTCAGCTGCACGACGGACAGTGAGGGAAAGGAGAACTGGAAGGACAGGGGAAGAATGGGATACCAGCTGTTATTTGTGGGTAGTTATCAGAGATAGAGAAAAATCCAAAATAGATTTAGACATGCAGACTAACAAAAAAAAAAGTCTGACTTTTTGGCATCTAAGTAGGAACTGGGCATAAAAACAGCCTCCATCTGTCCTGTTACTGTGGGTGCACACAGTAATGGGACAACTTGCATGCAAATGTTGAAAACTCATCTCTAACTTTAAGATCCATATAACTTAAGAGACACAAATAAAGGGAAAGATGACAAAGGCCATCTCCTGAATCTTGATCATCAGCAGTATCTTGCTCTGCAGAAAAGCTTTTTACATATGCCTGTCAACTTCAACAGGAGAACTGAAATTTCAGGGGCAGGGGTGGATGTGTCACCCTGTCCCCAAACCAAACACCACACACTATCTTTACCTTTTCCAAATCCCTACTCCTCACTCAGACAGTTTTCAAATTCTCAATTAAAAAAAAAAGGCTGTCTCCTAAAAAGACAGTGCCTTATGCCTTGAAGTCTAATATCCTTTATGTCACAGATGCTGTTACTAAGCCAAACAGCCACAGGTGGGGAAAAAAGAAGTGAACAAAGGGATTAACCAATGGCTAAAGCTTTTGCAACAGTAGGAAATTGAAGAGAATGATCCTAGAAAGCCATCGTGCCAATTAAACTCAAAGAAATACCTTTCTAATCCCTCAAAATCTCAATCACTTGATCTAAATACACCAGTCAGACTATTTCAGAGAATTGGATTTACACCAAAGAGACATGGGCACTCAACATTCACCTGGCGCTATTCGCCTGGGGTGCTATTTCACTTCTGAATGCTAGCTCTCTCCTAGATGAAGCCCAGTCCCAAGGACAATCAATTCCAAGGAGTGCTTGCTCTTTGAAAGAAGGCTTGGCTCTATGCAGCCTTAAGTCTGCCAAGAATAACCCAGCAGGCCTTGAGTCCTCAAGCGATCTCCTACACCATCATACAACATTTATTTCCCATTTCCTAATATAAAACCACTGTCTGACAAGCTGCAGCACATAGTTTTCTAAATCTTTCTTTCCTCTGGCCTATTGAAAAGAAGATTGTAAAAAACATGTCCAAGAGCCAGGGTTATGTCCTCAAGGGAATCAAGGAACTCTGAGACAAGTGCTACATAATGTTAATACACTCGGATCACACTACCATGAGCTAGGCAATTTAGAGGAAGTATGGACACAAGTCACCTTGCACACACTGCTGGATGCTTTTAGCAACACTGATGCATTTAAAAAATCCATGATTATTCCAATTCTATTTTCTTTACAGAGCCAGAGAGCAGACCAGGACAAACTGAAGAGAATGAGGCAAGAACGAAGTGGAGATTGGTGGCCGTCTTGGCCACAACACCCACAGAGTGATCGAATTTAAAATCTCTGTTGTCAGGATGAAAAGTGCCAGCAAAACCTCAACTCTGGACTTGAGGAGAGCAGACTTCAGGCTGCTCAGGTAACTATTAAGTAAGGTCCCCTGGGAAAATGTTTTTGCAGGTGCAGTGGTGGTCACTTTTCAAACATCTCCTTCTAAGGGCACAGGAGCAGGCAATTTCCAAGTGTCAGAAGTCAAGCAGGTGAGGCAGAAGGCCATTTTGGCTGAATAGGAATCTTGCCTTGGAGAGAAGGCAAAAAAAAGAAGGTATACGTCCAGTGGAAGCAAGGTGAATTCACATTGGAAGAATTCAGAGATGCTGCTTGCCACTGTAGGGAGAAAACTCATGCCACCAAAGCTTAACTGGAGTTGAAGCTGCCAGAAATGTGAGGGACAACAAAAAGTTTTTTCAAACATATTAATGGCAATAGGCAGTGTAGAAATATCATTGGTCTGTTACAGGATGAGGATGGTCACCTTGCAAGCAGTGACACTTTCTTTGCCTCTGTCTTCAATACAGATGATGGACTAAGAGGGTGTCAGTGCCCTCAGCTGGAGGACGAGGACTGTGAGAATGATCAACTCCTAGTCAACCTTGAATCTGTGCAGGATCTGCTGCTCCAGCTGGATCCCTACAAATCTATGGGGCTTGATGGGATTCATCCAAGAATCTGCAAAGAGCTGGCTGATGTCATCACAAAACCTCTCTTGATGATTTTTCAGCAGTCTTGGGAATCCAGAGAGGTCTCAGCTGACTGAAAGCTGATGAACTTGGTCCCAATTTTCAAGAACAGCAAGAAGGACGACTCTGGAAGCTACAATCCTGTCAGTCTCATTTCAGTGCTTGGTCAAGTTATGGAGAAGATTATTGTGGGAAGTATTGTAAAACACTTGCAAGACAATGCTGTCATTGGTCTCAGCCAGCTCAGCTTCATGAGTGAAAAACCCTGCTTATCAAACCTGATTTCCTTTTATGACAAGGTAACCCACCTAGGTGATCAAGGGAAGCCAGTTGATGTAAAATTTTTTGATTTCAATACAGCTTTCTACACTGTCTCTCACAGGATCCTTCTGGACAAAAGAAAACACAGCTGGAAAACACATCATGTGGTGGGTGAGAAATTGGTTCATAGGTTGAGCACAGAGGGTAATAGCGAATGGGGTGACATCACATTGGTGACTTGTCACCAGTGGGGTGCCACAGGGCTCCATCTTGGGTCCTGTGCTCCTCAACATCTTCATAAATGACTTGGAGACAGGACTGGAGGGGATACTAAACAAGTTTGCAGATGACACAAAACCTGGAGAAGCTGTTGACTTCCTCGAAGGCAGGGAGGCTCTGCAGAGACACCTTGACAAACTAGAGAACTGGGCAGTCACCAGCCACAAAAAGTTCAACGAGGGAAAGTGCCAGATTCCACAGTTGTGAAGGAGCAACCCCAAATGTACGTACAGACAGTGGAAGGAGATGCTGGAAAGCAGTGCCACGGAAAGGATGTGGGGATCTCGGTTGATGGCAAGTTGAATCTGAGTCAGCAGTGCCCTGACAGGCAGGAGGGGCAACCCTGTCCTGGGGGACATCAGGCAAGCANGGGGGACATGAGGCAAGCATTGCCAGCCAGTCAAGGGAGGTGATTGTCCAGCTCTGCTCTGAACTGGTGCAGCCTCACCTTGAATATTGTGGCAGTTTTGGGCCAGAAATATAGAAAGCTCATAGACAGCATCCAAAGGAGGACAATAAAAATGGTGAAGGGCCTGAAGGAGAAGCTGTATGAGTGACTGAGGTCACGTGGTCTGTTCAGCCTGGAGAAGAGGAGACTGAGGGGAGACCTCATTGCAGTTACAACTTCCTTGTGAAGGGAACTGGAGGGGCAGACACTGATCTCTTCTCTGGGGTGACCAGTGACAGGACCCAAGGGAATGGCCTGAAGTTGTGTCAGGGGAGGTTTAAGTTGGATATTAGAAAAAAAGTTCTTCACCCAGAGGGTGGCTGAACACAGGAACAGGGTCCCCAGGGAAGAAGTCACAGCCCCAAGCCTGAGAGAGTTCAAGAGGCATTTGGATGATACTCTCAGGCACATGGTGTGACTCTTGGGGATGATCTTATGCAGGGCTAAGGGATGGACTCAGTAATCTTTCTGGGTCCCTTCCAACTTGGCATATTTTGTGACTCTGTGAACCAACTGAAACTTGACTGGAATGAAAGAGCCTAATGGTGTTTGAGGACTTTTGTAAGGATAAAGATAGATCAGTGTTCTGCCTTTTGAAGGAATTGTCCTTCAGCCTGTGAAAAGGAAAGTCTTAGCAAGAGACAGCTGTGATACATTCATCCACTCAACCCCAGGAAAACCACAGATGCTGGCACCTGTGATAAGGCTCCTGACACCAGGCTCTACAGAAGTTCCACTTCTCCTACCATGACTTAAACAAGATTATCTTTTCCCAGTCAAACTTATCTTTTCTACGTGTTCATTCTTCAGGGTCAAGATCACTGGTTATGTTGGAGACATTTAATGAAGATGATCCGAAAAGCTTGGTTCAGTGCTATAAGCCCTTCACTGCACTGCAAATGCCTGACGGAAAGCTACTGCTCTGGCAAAAGAACTTGAGACATTAATTGTATGAGATAGATGCATATTCCAGGCAGACTTCAGTCAAAGTCAAGAAGTCCTCAAGAGCTTCAATAACTTGGTTGAGGATAGAGCATGTCCTCAAAAACCCCTCAGTGAACCAATACATAATAAAGACAAGTAATTTGAGGAACCAGAAGACATAGACAGATGTGAGTGTTCTTTTTTGATTGCTGTACACTATCTACATAACAAGTTATTTTCATTATCTTCTCAGCACTAAATATTCTGAAAATATGACAATCCAATGCTGTTAGGCATAGAAAGATCAGCCTAGTAGCAAGATCTGTCAAAGTACCCATTAAAGTATTTAAGAAAACTTGTCACAGGTTGCTCAAATCAAGAAGGCAACAGACACAACAGCAGGATCTTTGCCCTTATTTAAATGCAATCAAACTAAGTTTGGCAGATGAATCTAACAAGAGGACTCCTGCAGGAGATTCTTCACTGAGGGGAAATCAAGGAAAGACCAGTAGGAGTATCATCCAGTTAGCATTTCAGAACTAAAGCACAAAAATGAAGATGGAAATGTGAGTTTTGGCTGAGTTTTCAGCTTGGTGTTGAAGACCTGGGAACAAAAATTTTGAACATGTGACCTCTTTATATCTATTTTTCCCCCACACTCTTGCTTGTTTCAGTCATGTCAATTAATTCATTCTGAAATAGCTCTTCAAATTGACTTGCAAAGTGTTCATTCTTACTGTACTATTACAGTATTATTACCTTAAATACACTATTATCCATGGGTGACATATTAGTATCCTTAACAATCCCTCAGAGCTTTAATTTTCTGAATAATAAGACCCATTCCCGCAAAAGCCTTAAACTTTGACTAGAAATTGCTTTTTAGTTGCACTATGCTTTTAATAAGACTACTACTAGGAAAAAAGCTTATTAAATTACCTTTAATGGCCAAAAAGTAACCACATCAGATATATGAACTAAATAAAACATTGTTTTTACAGGTCAGGCTTTGAATCTGGATTCATGTGTACAGAACTGTATTTCAGTATTACAAAAGGAACCTGAAAAGTAAAATGTACTAATATTCAGTACCTAAACTTAGCAAACCACTTGAAATCAATTCTATTTCTGGAAAGAAACAAACCAAAACCAGCAAAGTCTAAGAGCAACTCAGTTCAGTTGGTGATATGTACATTAGAGGGGAAAGATGCAAAACAAACACAAACAACCTTAATGAGAAACGGCAAGGGTTGTTACTATTACTATTGTTGTTATCTATTGGCATAGATAACTTGCACTGAAATAAACAGTACAAGAAATATTCCTAGTTGAAATAAGTGTGTCGGTCATATTTGTGGATAGAAACAACAACTGCAAGAGGCATGTACCTTAAAAAGCCTGGGGAAAACATCTGCTGGCTGTCCACGAATAACAAACAAACGCGAATTCAGTTTCCGTAGATTAGCATCAAGATCCTCAAGACACTGAAGCAGGAATCTGCAAGGAAATGTAAAGAAACATTTATTTTCTGAAGCAAACCAGACAATTTTACAATAGAAAAAGGTAACTAAGAGGAATAATCTAACAACAATTATCAAACCTTGAGTATTTGGGTGTGTATTTTGGTGATGCATGCACATTCACATCCTAATTACACTTGTCTTACAGCAGTACAAGACCATATAATATATTCATTAACCCACAATTCATAAAAACAAACCATGCTGTCATTTCACTTTTTACTTCAATGCTATTCCAGTCTTACCTAAAACTACAAGTATCTCATCAGCTGAAAGACAAAAAAACCCCCACACTACAGAAAACAAAACCCAACAAACAGATAATCAGCTGTTGGCACACTGCTACTAAACTTAATCCAAGTCTCTCTTACAACACAGCAGCCTGAACTGTTACAAAAACAGCACAGCAGCAAAGTACACAGTCATAACTATCCCTTCAGCCTTCATTTATAGAAACAGCCCTCTGTATAACAGTTTCATGCATATTGACTTTAACCTCACCTGAATTATTTACTGAGCGAATTAGCAAATAAGGGAAAAAGCAACTGGGAGGATGGGATGCTGCAAATCTGCAAGTCTTCAAGAGAAACAGGTAGTTGCACAAAGGATGTTGAGACAGGTTCACATGTGCAAGGACTTATTAGTAGATACAGTAACTAAAATAACTCCAATGGTGAAAGTTGTTTGGGGAAAGAAATAAAAACAAAAGGAAGGAGAAGATAAAAGAACTATCTTGCAGCCAGCTGTAAAGAGAGATGCTGGGGGTCTCCAGGTGAATGTTCTTCTCCTGGGCTCGTCTCCAGTGTAACAAGTGGCTCCTCCACAATATTCTTCTCATGTGGTCAGCAGGTCAAGGGAGGTGACCCTCTCCCTCTACTCTGCCCTAGTGAGGCCACATCTGGACTGTTGCATCCAGTTCTGGGCTCCCCAGTCCAAGAAAGACAAGGAACTACTAGAGAGGGTCTGGTAGAAGACTGAAGATGATGAGGGGACTGGAGTATCTCTCTTATGGGCAAAGGCTGAGAGAGCTGGGCCTATGTAGCCTGGAGAAGAGACAACTGAGAGGGGATTTTATCAATGCATACAAGTATCTTAGGAGCAGTGTCAAGAAGATGGGGACAGACTCTTCTCAGTGGTGGTCATCAACAAGAAAGAGGCAATAGGCACAAACAAACACAGCAAGCTGCATCTGAGTACAAGAAAAACATCTTTGAGGGCAACAGAGGACCGAAATAGGTTGCCCAGGGAGGTTGTGGAATCTGCTTTTCTGGAGATATTCAAAATCCACCTGGACATGATCCTGTGTAACCTGCTTCAGGTGAACCTGTTTTTGCAGCAGCGTTGGACTAGGTAATCTCCAGAGTTCCCTCCCAACCCCAACCATTCTGTGATTCTGGATAGTAGCACCTGTTTCACCAGGAGCTGCTCAAACCCTCAGCCATTCCTTCTTACCAAGCATCTGGCACTCACCAAGCACATGGTGATCAGGGTAACTGCTGAGTCAGACCCTGCCGGTCATTAACCTCTGTGCACACACATTATTGGATACCCTGCCATAAACCACAAGCTACACCCAAAGGAGGGGAAAAAAGCAGTGATTCCAACACCGCAGGTCATTATTCCTGACAAAATGTGCTGAAATGACACTATGTGCAGGTGCAAGGCCACAGCAGTAATATCTCAGGAGCAACTGCCCGAGGCCAAGGCAGGGAAAGCAGTGTCACAGAGGCTGGAGACTGTGCCTGGGTGAAAAGGTGCAGAGCTACCATGGAAGGGCAGGCAGCACCACTGTAAGTGCCCTCAGCACTTATGAAGACAAAGGCACTGAGCAACCAGGTTTACAAAAATCAGGAGTACACACACACTTAGATTTTTAAGAATGAATCCTAAAAAATAACCAGATACAATGAAAATGCTTCTAGGAGGGACACAGCATATATGATTGCTGTTAACCTGCTATTTAGCATTATGTAAGTGATGCCTAACACACATTGCTTCCAACTTTATAGGGGAAAAAAACTTACCAAAGAAAATACATAGAAGGCTGGGAGGAACCCCTGCCCAGCTGCTATTAAACATCTAAAACGTGTGGCTCACTTGAACTGAAAGAGTAAGAACAGACCTCTTGGCAGCCAGCATACAAGAATACAATGGCTTCTTGGCTGGGAAACTATGTTTTCATGTTTTTTGACTGGAACAAACCACAGATGCCTAATTTTCTCACTTTGCTAAGTTTTGTTTTGAAAAAACTCTGAGGTAATAAGAAAATAAAAAGAAACCTCTGTACATTCATTTATTTAGAAACCACACAGAAGTCATTGTAAGACTCAGATGAGAATTGGACATCTTCTATCAGAGACAACTTGGACCCCACGTTCCCAGGACAAAGTCAATTCTATTTGGATTATGAAAATTGCAGCTTCATTTTATCATGTTTTTTTGAAACCTGGAAAGATAGACATTATTAATTAATCTTATCAATGTGAATCTCCTTTCCAAGGAGCCTATACATTCCCATATGCTTCACAAATCACTAGAAAGACAAACTGCAATACTGTCCTGGATACCTTTGGAATAGTCCAGAGGAAGCTTTTTTTGTGATTTGGTTTTATGGGGTTGTTATTGTTGTGGGGTTTCTTGTTTTGTTTTTTAAACTTTATATCACCAAGTATAGGGAGATGCTATGAAGGGAAACTGGGGACATAAAATATTAATAACTATTCAAACTAAAAATCTGTATTTCAGGAAACATTTTTCTTTCTTACTGGCACTTCAGTTCTCTCCATTTTCTCAGTCTCTTTTCTTCCTAACTGACTGACCACAATGTACAACTTCTAGTCTGGATTTTGCAAAAAATCCTATTCAAGAAGATTACATGCACTGACCCAGTCTCCAATTCACATCCAAGATCCCTAAACTTGCCCTTAATACTGTTTAATCTCTATTTGTTGGTTCCCCAAATCCACTCTATTATCTCTCTTAACTATCTCTTAACACACTCCGGCATTTTGAATCTCCATAAAACTTAGCTACTTAACAAAAATAACAGTGTAGGCTCAAACTGTTAAACACATGTAGGAAGGGAGCAGGAGAGTGGCCAGGAGACACACAAACACACTCTTATCTCAACAAAAAAACAGAACAAATGAAAACCAGCCAAACCACAACTTATGTCACAAGACTCATGGAAAGCATATTGTTCAAAAATAATACACCAAATCAAACCCTGGTGACCCTATGATATTTGGAGTAATGACAATGCAAAAGAATACTGCTTTTGACTTTCAGAACACAGATTCTGTTTAAAAGTGGTTACTCAGAACAAGCATGCAGCTTATTAAGCATATTTGAATCTTTCACTTGGACCAATTGTGTTTTAACAAAATGTGCTGCAAATAATAAATCACCTATTTAATTTTCATGAACTATATTTGTGCTATACCACATCTAAAGGCATTTTCTCATTAAAGTGTTAATAAAAGTTGCCTAACATAAAAGCATTTACACAGATTTATAGTCACAGAATAGTTTGGGTTGGAAGGGACTTTTAAAGGTTATCTAGTCCAACCTCCACTGCAATGAGCTTTGCTCAATTAAAAATGAACCTTCTTAAATAATTGCTTTTTGATACATCCCCTACCAAGAAACTCAATAGTCAAATTAACTAGTTGTCATAACCAAAGTTTTCACCTCCTCTTTTTCCTCATGAGTACTCTTAAAACTTGCAGAAGCAGCACCTTCACCGTAGTTAACTGTATGCAAAATTATTTGTGTTTTCCCTCTGAAGAGATACACCAAAGTGCTCATAACATGTTCCTTTCCAAGTATAACAAAAATTAAAACGCATGGTAAATTAGTCTGTGAACTGAAACCAAATATGAAACCTCCGTCCTATAAAAAGTATTTTTTTTTTCAGGATATGAGTTCTTGAGGCAAAGTTTCTTCATATATGCCTTAAAGTAAGAGCTACTAGGCTTGAATTCTGTTATGCTTTACACCAGATTCTGTAGAGTCTGTAGAAGCTGTTTAAGTCTCTCCCTACAGTAACAGGTCATGTTTCTGAGTCTGCAACATAAACTGATTTTTTTCCCCCTCAACAATCAATGGGAAAGCACTTTGAACTACAGGATTCCATTAAAAAGACACAAAAAGGATATTTTTTTATCAGAGTAGAGCATCAGCCCAGTTTTCTCTATCTGGTCTAAAACTTCCCTTGGACAAACAAGGAGAAGATGTTCACCATTAATTTCACAGTAGCAAAAAATGTCCATACACAACTGACATGATTGAAGGAGACAGAAAAGACTTTCTTATTTTAACATGGGGAAGATGCTGATGCGAAGCATACCTGTCTGCAAGCAACATTCTTAAAGAGCATCACACAAATTGCCAGACATCTAATTACAATATTCAGAATTTTCATGAAAGCTGCTAAAGATCACATTCTTTAAAAGATACACACATAAAATCTTAGCAGTTTATTCCAAGAAACTCCACAATCTTCCCTTCATACAAAGTGTGCTTGGGGTCTAAAACATGAACTAAATGTTCTGCCTCCCTACATCTTAAGAGCGATTGCCAGAAACAGAAAACATAATACAGATCATAATTTTAGCAACCATGAACTGAAATAAACTGGTACCACAAAGCAGCTGTTCAAAAACTTACATAAATAATCATTAACACAGTTAACTATTAACAAAATGAACTAAAGTAAGCACTACACCACACAACACTGCTGGCTCTGCACTATTAACATGATTAAAGACTTCATCCAATGACAAAGTCAGGAGCAGTCTGTTAAAAAGGGAACACTTATTTAGGAGTAGACTAGCAAGAAGGACACTTATAGACACACTATTTAAGGCTACTGCTAAGTCTTGTTCGGGGTTATTTTTAGGAGTAATAAACACCCAGAAACCATAATCACATAGGACCATCCTTGCCAGTATAAAAGGAGGGCAGTTGCTGGAATTGAGGGGACTTAAAATGCCAATGTCTTCTCTTTCAGGTGCCATTCACACCTGAAAATGGTAGAGCAAAGCCATGAAGAACCATTTTTCTGAACCAACAGAGATTCTGAATTTGACTATTAGCAGAAGCATTATATTGCACAGACACACAATAAAGGAATACACAATAAAGGAATCTAGTCAGGCTTCCTCATTCTGAGAAGAAATTTAAGAATTTGAGTGAAAAAGAACAGGGCTAAAATTTGTTCCATTCCTAAGTTTGACCAGTACTTTTACCTAGGACTGGTTAACTTCCAGCAATCTATCCAAACTTGTGCTTAACCTGTCTTTATAAATATGTTCCACGTAACCACTAGTCCTCATGGCAAGCCATTGATTCCCATTGCTTCAGCAACAGAAAAACACCGTCAAACAAGACTCATGTCATTATGCATATTTGATCACCACCCAGACTTTGTCTATCAGAATTATCTTAGGCAGCTTAACATCTGCTACTTTTATTACTTCATTCAATTGTTTTTTCTAACACTATTAGATATTTCTCCTTCATCTTTTGGAGTTTAGTAGAGCTGGATTCAATAAAAAGAAAGAATATTATATACTGTACAACACCAACCACATTTTATGTGAGTACAGTTTATAGCATTAGACCCCAATGATATTAATCACACAAAGCATGCACCATTTATTTCTCTTCATGAGAAAAAATAGGGGGGAGGGAGAGAGAGAATGGGGGAGAGGGAGTGTCCTTCACACATACTTTGCCACGTATGTTTGGTTAGGTTACTACAAAAATTCAATATCAGGTAAACATATACCTGATACTAGCTTCTACAGGAATCACAATGTGAATATCAAATCTAATACCAAAACAGAGTATGAGACACTGAGAAGTAGCTCAAATTTGATATTCTTACGTACTAACATTTAGTATTTTATCAGTCTTTTTTCCTGTTTGATTGTCACCAACCAACGTGTCTTAGTGCAAGCAGTATATTCTTATGAAACTGTAAGAAGATTAAGCTCAGACAGGATTTAAGTGTTATGTACACTCCACAGCATCCTTTGGCAGCCAGCCACAGTAGTATTTTCCTGTTACCAAATCAAGGTCACAGAGGCATGCCTTATTGTACTACATTGTTTCAATGAACACCATGTACAACTTTCACATCCTAAAAAGGTATACAATAATACACTTCATAAATGTATTATCCCTTAAGCTTACATGCCAGAGCAGGAAAAAGTTTGTGTTATTCAACTCTAGATACTTAAGTGAAGTAGTTGTGGGAGCTAACTAATCTCCTGCAGGGTTGCTCTACACTCACTGGAGAAAAAACAGCCCCTTCCGAGTGCAATTCAGGACTTCATCATCTTTCATAACTTAGCAAGAGCTGATCCACTTGCAAAGAACAAAATCAAACACTGACTGTGATGTGGGTCACTTGGCTTTTTTTCCTTTAGAATTTACTGCTGTTACAATCTTCAAGCCAAAGCAGAGCTGTGACGGAGAAAGAATGCAAGATACACCCAAACCCATATACAGCTGTTAAACAGGTTCTCAGAAAAAAAAACTAATCAATTTTTTGAGAATGGATGAAAACAAGGGCTTAGAACAATAATCAAAGGAAAGCATGTTTAAAATTTAATCTCTCTGAGCTCAGTCCTTGTGGGTGTGTCTCCTTTGACAATAAGGAGTAAAGACCACTTCACATACAGAGTGGGACTAGAATATCAACTATAGCAAGCAATACTACTCTATTAACAACAACAAAATCATTTTAATTGAATCTAGCTCACAATGGACACAAAGCTGCCTTTTCCTTACATACCACCCCTCATTAACTTCTTTCCAATTGAACTACCTTTTCCAGGTTAGCATTTCCCAAAGGAAGGAAACACACAAATGTTCTGCCCTATTCAAAAGATACTCATAATCTCCCAAAGATGAAGGAGGCAGGGCAATAAGCAGGATTACAACCCTGGACTTCTGGAGAGCTATCTTTGACCTCTTCAAGGACCTGCTTGGAGGAATCCCATGGGTTAAGGCTCCAAAAGGTAGAGGGGTCTAAGGGAGCTGGTTAATATTCGGGCATCACTTCACCCAAGCTAAAGATCAGTGCATCCCTATGAGTAAGAAATCAAGCAAAAGGGTCAGGAGACCTATATGGTTGAGCAAGGAGCTTCTGGCGGAATTGAAACAGAAGAAGAAAGTTTATGCAATGTGGAAAAAGGAACAGGCCACTTGAGAATATATACGCACAGTGTCAAGGTATGCAAGGATGTCATAAGGAATGCCAAGGTCCATTTGGAATTGGATCTAGCAAGGGATGTCAAGTATAACAAGAAAGGCTGCTTCTACACATTCCTACTTTTTGCTAGAAGTAGCAAAAGGAAGACTAGGGAAAATGTGGGCCCATTGCTGAATGAAGTGGGTGACAAAGGATACAGGGAAAGCAGAGTTACTGAATGCTTTCTTTGCTCAGTGTTTACTGCTAAGGTCAGCCCTCAGTAATCCCCGACCATGGAGGCCAGAGCTAAAGTCTGGGGAAAGGAAGATTTTTGCTTGGTCAAGGAAGATCACATTAGATAGCATTTAGTCAAACCTGACACCCACATATCCGTGAGCCCCAATGGGATGCACCCATGAGTGCTGAGGGAACTGACAGATGTTATTGTTAAACCACTCTTCATCATCTTTGAAAGGTCATGGAGAACAGAAGAGGTGCATGAGGACTGGACAAAAGCCAATGACACTCCAGTCTTCAAAAAGGGTAAGAAGAATGACCCAGGAAACTACAAGCCAGTTGGCCATACCTTCATCTATGGAAAGGTGACAGAACATCTAAGCATGTGGAAGAAAAGAAGGTTATTAGGAGTATTCAACAAAGATTCACTATGAGGAAATTATGCTTGACCAATCTGAGAGCTGTCTATGAGGGAATGACCAGCTGGGTAGAAGAGGGAAGGAAGAGTAGTGACTGTTGTTTCTCTTGGCTTCAGCAAGGCTTTTAACGTCCTCATGGGTAAGATCAGGAAATGTGGGCTGGGTTAGTGGACAGCGAAGTGTGTTGAGAACTGGCTGAACGTCAGAGAACTGTGATCAGTGCCACTGTCCCGCTGGAGGCCTGTAGTGAGCAGTGTTCCCCAGGAGCCACTACTGGGTCCACTCTTGTTTTATGTACGCACCAATGACCCGGAGGAAGGGTCAGAGCATATCCTCAGCAACCTTGCTGAGGGTACAAAACTGGGGCTGATACACCTGAAGGCTGTGCTGCCATTCAGCGACACCTGGATAGGCTTTAGAGACAGGCAGAGAGGAATCTAATTTAAGTGCAACAAAGGCAAGTGTAGGACTGTGTGGGGAGAAATAATCCCAAGTAACAGTACTTGTTAGGCACTGACCTGCTGGAAAGTAGCTCTGCAGAGAAGGACCTGGGATTCTCAGTGGACAACAGGTTAGCCACATGCCAGCCAGTGTGTCCCTTGTACCCAAAAAGGTCAGTGGTACCCTGGGATGCATTAGGAAGCGCCAGCAGTTCAAGAGAGGTGATCTTCTGACCCTACTCTGGTGAAGCTGCATCTGGACTGTTGAGTCCAGTTCTGGGCTCCCCAGTTCAAGACAGACAAGGAACTACTGGAGAGGATCTGGTGGAGGACTACAAAGATGATGAGGGGACTGGAGCATCTCTCTTATGAGCAAAGGCTGAGAGAGCCGGCCCGTGTAGCCTGGAGAAGAGACAATTGAGGGCAGATCTCATCAGTGCATACGAAGAGCAGTGTCAGAAGGATGGGGCCAGACTCTTTTCAGTTCCCAGCATTAGGATATGGGGAAATGGCCACACTGAAACACAGGAAGCTCCATGTGAGTATGAGGAAAAGCTGCTTTAGAGTGAAGGTGACAAATCACTGCACCAGGCTGCAGAGGTTGTGGAGTCATCTTCTTTGGGCATATTCAAAACCCACCTGTACACATCCTGAACAAACTGCTCTGGGTGAAACCTGTCTTAGCAGCAGGGGTTGGACTTGGTTATCTCCAGAGGTCCCTTCAAACCCCAACCATGCTGTGACTCAGCGAAACAGCAATTTGTGTTTGGTTCCTATTTTGTAAGCCATACATCACAACAAATAGTGTCTTTAGCTTCTATAAAGTCTGGATCTTAACTTCACATTCAAAGAGCACCTATTACTCATCTGAACTATTCCCATATAACTAGAAACACACGTCTCAAATTACTTCATGTTGCAAAGGTCAGCCTTCTGGTGATAGGAGACTAACAAGCTCACAGCTTCCTAAATCTCTCTCCTCCAGTGTCTTCCATTCCTTAATGCACATAGTCTGTGTTTATTTTTTCCTAATCTTCTAATTCCAATTTGATAAATGAAAGTCTTTACTATTTGATTTTAATTCCATATGCCTGGTCTTTCCAGAGAGAAACCAGTTGGATCCATAGAGGAAAACCCAAGAGGAGACAAATTGTACTGGGGACAGCTGGGGAAATATTACCTAAGAGCAAATTACAAAACTAAGTTACTTGAGAGTACACACATGCTCATATATAAATAAATTTAAAACACCCTCTTCTCATGTACCCAAGTTCTATTACTTAAATAAGCAGCTCATAAGGCTTGATGTAATTAAACCAGAACTGGCCTGCTTTATAAAATAGTTCAGCCACGTTATTTTCATCATTCTAAGCTGTCCATGAGAAAGTAGCAGCTATGGCTCATTTAAAAAGAGCAAGTATGATAAGAGCACTCTAACAAGATAGTCTTGCAAACTGATTCTGAAGGACAGATTTTACGCTGCCTTTCATTTACTTTAATAAAACTCTTTTACTTTCCTTACATTTAAGTGACCTTTTTAACAATTAGTGCTAGTCAAATTTTGCACAGTTTTAAGTTTCTCAGAAATGAAACACTGTGTAAAAATCTATTTCGCAACTACAGTGAATAAATTGCAAGTCTAAGGTACAATTCCATCATCTCTGGCTTCTCATATCTGAAAAATCTATTAAATTAATAGAAGAGAATTAAGGATAGAGCTGAAGTCCTTTAGCAAGCACAGAAAGTGGTAGAAAGTTTGGAAAAGAGAAAAAAAAGAATCCTGAAGCTATTCCTGTAAATCTTAATTAAAATTGACTGCCTTATGGTGGACAGACATTCAGCATTGTCTTAACTTCCCACTGCTACTCTTACGAATCAAAAGGCCAAAATTTTCTGGTCTTTCAAAACTCAAATTAGTCATTTATAGCTGAATACAAAGTAAGCATGATCAAAATATATTCAGGTTTTTGAGTAATCATGTAGAAAAAAATATTTAAAAGCCCCAAATAAACAACTGAAACACAGCTTGTTTATTAAGCTGCATAAATCCAAAAAAAGTCCAATTTGTCCTAAACTTTCTTAGTGTGTGGGTAAATCAGTGGAGGTAATTCATGCTGTAGGGCCCTTCCATTTCAAAGTCTACAGCTGACTCAGAAGATGCACAGAGTTCAGTAACAGAAGTCCTGGAAAACAGAACTGAAAAATAGCTCAAGACACAATAGATGAAAAAAATCCAAATAACCTCTAGATAAATGTGATATCTTCATCTGCCAGAACTGTAACATTTCTCTACAGTATTAAAGGTCAGGTCAATAGAACGTACTTTACTTGAAGTAACTAAATGGATCTTGAAAAGTTACATAGTATAGTTAAGTAGAATACCCTGATAATTAAGTGAAATTCAGTAATCTCTGGAGAAGTCATAGTAGTTTTGATAAAGAATTATTTTATCAAGAATAAAGCCTTGACTATAAAAATCATATTTTTACATTTTCCCTGTCTACCCATTCCTTTCAGAAGACCAAAATTCACTTCCTGAACACCAGTGACAGATTTTTTTATTACTTTGTTGAAAAAATAAAGATAGACAACTGGGAAACATAATTCTACACAGAATCGCTGTATTTTTTCCAGTTTGCTTGTTCTAGGATTAGAATTAATAGCAAAATGGAAGACACAGACAGGCACACTGCCAATTTAATAAAAAGAAAAGGAGTGTGCACCAAGCCCACCTTCCTGAAGGTGGATAAACTTCATTAGAGACAAAGTGGTTAAAATAAGAGCAGTTGAATAGCAAGAGAAACTGTTCACATTCCAGAAAAGTAATACTCATAGAATATCCCGAGTTGGAAGGATCACTTAGTCCAACTCCCGGCCCTGCACAGGACCATGCCTAATAACCATACCATGTGCCTAATAACCACACCATGTGCCTGAGAGTGTTGTCTAAACGTTCCTTGAACTCTGTCAGGCTTGGTGCTGTGACCACTTCCCTGGGGAGCCTGTTCCAGTGCCCCAGAAAGATTTTCTTTCTAAGAAAAGGTTGTTTGTTTGGGTTTTTTTGTTGTTTTAACTCCCGAGTTATTTCTATAGACAAAACTGATTGGGGAAGATTTGTAGGCTCTGAACGTTGGAAACTTAATCACCAATGATAAACATTATTGCTATGCAGATCCTTCGAGTAAAAAGAAACGTTTCCCACCAGAGGTCAAACTGAGTAAAAACAAACCTTATTTGCTTTAATCCCCCTACATCCAACCAACATCAAGAGGCAAGACCAAAGGGAGAGGGGAGGGCAGGGGAGAGGAGGGCAGATGTAGTCCACAAAGCCTGCAGCTTCCATTGTGACGTATCTCATAACCTGATCATTTCCTTATAGCACTTTTAAGAAGAACATTTCAATATGAATCAACAAAAATAGTTTCGTAAAGTAGGTCGTTGCTGCAGCAACCAGGCGGCTGTTTGGACTACTCCCTGCCACAATGACCTACTTTTCCAGTTATACGTAACCATTGTAGTAAGAGCAGAATTTTCCTTCCCTAAGGAGCTGCTCCGAGAGGATTCCTGTACCGTAGCCGAACTTTATTCCTTACCGGGACAGAGAGAGAAAGGCTTCATTTGAGCAGGTACAAGCAGCAGGTCAGTTCTGCTCCCCTGTGTCATATTTAGAAGTGTTGGCAGCTAAAGGTTAAGTGAAACCGAACATGTGCTCAGAGTTCAAAAAGTACCAAGCCAATGTTCAAAACCGGAGGAACTGATAAAAAATGGAAGGGAAAGGTGTGAAAAGGAACAGCAGCTCATGAACAGCGTGTCCCCTGCCAGAGTCAGCAGCTGGCATCAAACTCTGGCACAAACAGGCTGCTCCAGCACCACCACCCAAGCACAAGGTAACAGACACGATCCTTTATTACAGGTATAAGTAACTAAATCTCCATAAAAGAAAAACCCTGGTGAATGGCAGGTAAAGCTAACATGGTTTTAAACCTTATTTAATCCTGTACAGGCTTCAGAGGGAAGATAACAAAGGTACCACACAAATCCAGGAAGAAATGTTGACAATTACACAATTTCCTGTTTACTGTTGCTGGTAATGACCATTATGACAAAGGCAAAAACATCATGAATGCAAGTTTTCATTGAACTATATCTTAAGTTCATAAAGGAAATAATTATCTCTGTACAAATAAGCCTACAAGGCTTCAAGCATCCACCACACTGACTTGTACTTAGGTGTTTTTTGATCAATTTATCCAACTCCAAAAGCTCTCATTCAAGGTGAAATTTAAAAGACACAAGACTAACATTTTCAAGCAAAAGACAACTCATTCCAAGAAAAGGCAAGCTATCCATTACCATATAGTACCCTCTAATTAAAACTCCAGTTAACAGAAAGATTCTGACAGATACAGCCTATAAGATGAAAGTAGAAAAACAACACACAGAAAAGTGCTCCAAAGGTTACTTCACCTTACATCTTCTTAAAACTTCTAAGTTCAGCAGGAAAAACACTGCGATTGATGACAATATGGTAGAGCAAATGGAAGTTTTTGGAATTTTCCCCCACACTTTCACTTGCAAGCAAATCACATATAAGGAGACAGCTGTTCCTGAAAAATCTCATACTCATCAAACAAAATATCAAAAAAGCCCCACCTGAAATCCCTAAAAATTATTTTTTACTTTATCACTGCACTTGACAAGCCACAGAGCAGCAACTGCAAAGGTAGGATTCTGGAAGAAAGAAGGGCTAGTAGAAGAAAAAAAATTGTATAATTATGAAAAAATAGGAAAGGCTGCTACTGCAAGAGCAACACATGATAACTAGCAACAACTTCTCAATTTGAAAGCATGACCTCCAGTGCCAAAAATGCAAGTTCCATTGTGCTGTCTCATACGGAAGTAGTAAAGATTTGGAGTAAAACTTCAGTAAACGCAGCATTGAAGAACTTTGTCTTGGAAAACTAACACTGAAAAAGAGAGGTTGGTGGAGTTATATTTAAAAGAATGCAGAAAGCCAAATTCTAAAATGTAAAAACAGGAAGATTCACATTATCTCCCACATACTCCTGAATTTCTTCAAGGTTTAGAAGAAAAATACACTACTGCTGAAATAAAGTACTTCTCCACCAGTATATTCGCTGGCAACTACCTTACAGAAAGGAAGTTTCAATCCAATGAAAAACTCTTACTCGCTGAAAAACACCATGAAATAAATATTCAACCAAAACTAATTTTACATACATCTTCTTAGATCATGAAAGCCTTGAAACAAAAGGGGGACATATACCACAATTAAAGCTGAACTGTCAACCCACAGCAATTTACAACTTTTTTCCTGTGTCATAAACTGAAGAAACTACACATTAGTAGATGTTTCCAAGTCATACCAATGTAAGAGCATGCTGGAGGAAAAAAAAAATTAGTCTCTCTCACAGCAAGTCATTTAAAGAAGCATTCACAGGATTTAACAGCAGTAAACAGCAAACAGCTACATTCTAAAAAGAAACAGATAAAGCACAGTAAACTAGACCTTATAAAGCCTGTCATCTACTGAAAAACAACAATGGAAAGTTACAGGAGTTATCCCTAGGCAACCCAAATAAAACAAATAATTCAGACGCCATCCTTCGCTTGATTATCCTCATTAAGACTCGGATGGTTTCAACTTCTGAAGTTCACTAATAGCAAGACTTACAAAGACAAAGAACCAAAATGCAACCTCCTCCCACTCAAAGACCCTTCTGAAAACCGGATGGCAAAAATTACTCTGTAGAATATTTTCTTTTAAATGCATGTCTCAGTTTTACAGATGTAGAGTCATGATTTTCCCATGAGAGAGGAAAAAGGGAAAAAATACTAGGTAATCTCTGCTAAAAGCTGAAATGTTTTCTTCTACTTTAAGACTCCTAGAAAATAAAAGAGCTTGTTTATTCTCTAGAATATGAAATATGACGGAAAAAAAAGTGAAACAGTAAGATTAAAAAAAAAATAAATTACTTGACGCCACAGAATTTACAGACAGAAAATTTCAACTCAGAGGAAACTTGCAAGAGAACACAGGAAAGACAACATTTACTCCATTCTTCAATGAATCCAATATATTGGATATCGAATTATTAACTATTTTCAATGCCAGTTGCTCTGTGAAATGTAGTCTCACGATTCCCTGTAGGGTTCTCCAGTACTTCACAAGGGCACAGATTGCGAAACCAAGATAAAGCTTGTCGTGGTGTTCTGTATCTTCAGTGCACAGCAAACTTGTAACCCTGCACACCATGATCACGCTCTATGAACTATACAAGTTATGAAGTAACAAGCAGCCTACACGAACAAGTTACCTATTTATTTATTTCTCTTTCTGATGCAAGTTGCCCTCCTGTTTCTGTTCTTTCGATCCCTACTTTGCCTCCCTTCCCCCTCTCAATTGCAGCACAGTTTACCCTTCACCTACAAGGTCAGTAGAACACTGTCACTGAGAAACAGAAAATAACCAAACTTGCAAGCACTGAACTCCGCAGGTTCCTTACTATAAAAAATAAAGCATTTCCTAGGTCGTGGATTTCACACTTTGGATTGAAAACCGATAGAAAAACCCATGTTTTCCTTAAAGATTTGTTACCAAGTAACCTGTGCTGTAGACATTTCATCTCCATCACTCAAGAATTAATAAGAATTCATACTTCACACCTTCCCCATTTGAGCTTAAGCAGAATTTTTTCAATGCTTCTGGTTTTCATTCTGAAGGAATGGGGATTGTGTTCTGAAAGGATAAACTTACAGGGCAAGAGGATTACAGCCCTTACTTTTCGTGTCTGTGAAAGAGCCACAAACACACTTACAGACATTAGAGAAGAAACGCATGTGAGTGAAAAGCTCAGGTGAAGCTTTCCCACAACTTAAGAAACACTGAAATAAAGTAAATTTCTACACCAGGTCCAGAAAAATTCTCTAGTGTAATTGCAGGAGGAATAACACAAAAGCTCAGGTGTATATCACATCATGTGCCTTTCAACACAGAAATTAGATTTGCAGGACATTATCTAACCGATGTTCGACTGGAAGAAATCCCTTCCATCTCTCATAATCTGAAAGGTTTTGTCGTCTTATTGCAAAAAACTTGTTGCATTACCACTTTTCAAAAAGAGATTATAAGCAACAGTTTCACATCTGAATTTACTTCTGAAACCCTGAGTAGTACGAAATTCTGATTTCCTACCCAGGTTTACCAATGTTGAATTTCAGACCTTTCAAATACTAATGCAATATAAAAAAAAATAAATAATAAAAAAATCAACGCACGTATTTTAGGAAGCTCTGTTCACTGAAGCTCAGCTACTGTCTAAACTAATGTTAACAAAGCTTACATATTAATTGTTATTATCTCCACTAGCAATAGGTATGCTCTCTGATTTGCAACTGTTCAGAAATATAGACATACATGTAGACTTTTGCCACAGCCGTCTCCACTTACACACTTGAAACGGAACCCTGAAATATTGACCTGTCCTTTCCAGTCTACACTTCACCTCTTCTAAAGCTTTATTCCTTTATAAAAACCATTTACACAAACAAAAATCCAGAGCAGTGAAAGCAAATGCTTTATGGTGACCTGAAAAACAAATGGAGGTTTCAGGGTTAGAAGAACATTGCAATTATAGTTCACCTCTTGACCTAGATTGCCAAGAACATGAAAGCCAGAAGTACACAGAAGCACACAAACTAACCTTGCTCCACCTTAAATTAGAGTTGGGAAAAATCTAAGTGAAATGTATTGCACCAAAATACTACGAAGTTCTCACCCTGATAATCAAATCCAGTCCTTTCCTAGAGGTAACCAAAAGTACTGTTATTAAACCTGCCAAAATATGATATGCAAGTTACTAAATTCATGGAACACAAAGCCACATACTCTCACACTACTTACACAACTGATCATGCTCAAGCTCACTTTTGCCTTTTTAGGTCACTTTGGGGAAGCCACGAAATTCCTTAAAGCAAAGAGTTTATTTCAATATGCAAATGAATACATTACAGACTTTAGTGTGACTTCTACACTGAAAAAATGGCTGACTTTGCTGGCAGCTTGACCTTCCTCCTGTCACAGGTTATATAACTAACCTGAAAACCTGCCAGGCACTGAGACAGAGTACGGAAAAGAATCACTCTTTAAAATAAAGGCTTCCATGCTGTAGGTAAACTGTCAGAAACTAAAAAGTTCAGGCAGTACACAATGACAACCAGGCTTTTCTTCAATACTTGCACAATATGTTTAAAGAGTACATTCCTTTGGTAGGAATAAAGACATTTTCATAAACTGGAGAAAAATATTTTTTATTGCGTTAAAATGGCCAAAAGAGATTGATAAGATATAAAATAACTTGCATTGAAGAACTGTTGTGAAATTCATTGACACTGCTACATACCCATCAATTAAGGAAAAAAATACAAAATTCTGCATTCTTGATTGTCTAAAAAAGCTGCTTTCTCATTCTTCACAGATGGTGTTTGGGGGGGGGTTATAACTCTCTTTTTTTGTGACCAGAGCAGGTAACACTGCAAGTTGCAGACAGATTACTTTCCCCTACTCAAATAAAGAATGCAATCTATTGATACTTAGGTAAAATAAAAATAGATTACTGGTCTCAAAAGAAATAAGACTGAAATACTACTATGGAGTGGTTTCAAAATCACATTTCTCCCTTGATACTCAAAGTCCACACACTACTATTACATATCAAGAACACTCTACCCAGATCTTCTCGATATCCACAAACCTGGAGATTAGTGATATAAAACTAATGTCTAAAACCTCAAAACTTCTTACCTTAGGAATTAAGATTCCTTCAAGATCAATATTGCAGTCAAAATCAAATTGTATAAATACTCACTAGAATTTTTCTGGCCCACAGTAACTGCTATTTGGAAAAAAACAAATTACTGGACACTTTGTATAAAATTGCATTTGCAGTACCACTTGCTCTCTTCAGACCAATCAGTGTAATCCTCTTGTCCAATTTAATAATAGTTACATTACAGAATCTGGTGATACAAGATCTTTCACCAAAATAAGCACAGTGCAATGTCTCAGCTAGCAGGCTTATTTCTCACATTCTGACAGTTTGACAAAAAATAAATTGGGCCTTTTTCCTAACACAGTAAAAAGGCCAACGCTTATTTTCAACAATATAACCTTCGAAGGGTGTCAACAAATGGCAAGCCATGGAAGAAACCAATAATCCTCTTCCCCAAACCACCTGGTGGTTACTACACACATGAGCAATGCAGGCCACAGTTATATGGCCACTGTAATCTGGCTCAAATCCATAGTGCCGTGGAAAGAAATGATACCTGCCCTTCACACTCCTCACCAGGACTACTGTGACCTTTATGCTGGCACAATCTAGCACAGAGCTAATCCCACCAAAACTGGTAATTAATCTCTTTTGGACAGATTGATGAGCTGAACTGGCTCACCACAGGGCTGTGTGCTATCATAGAAGGGCGGAACCAACCTTTTCATCAACAATGCAGGATTAAACTCATGAGGACATACGTCAGTGTGCTTCAGTGACGTACTTGGTAAATCACGGGACTAGATCATATAACACCATGAATTATAGAGGGAATCCCCGAACTGAGGGCATCCCATCCCAACATGCAACTTCTGAAAACAAGCTACATAGTTTCTACAGATTATTCACCTCAATTTATTGGGTTTGCATGGCCAGGTTTTGGTAGCACGGAAGGTCACAAGAGCGGCTTCTATGTGGCTTCTAGTGGCTGTTGGAAGCTTCCCCCACATCCTTCAGGGCCAATGCCAGACAGCTCCAACACAGACCTGTAGCTGGCCAAGGTAGCACCTCTGGGATAACATTTAAGAATGGGAAAAAGTTACTGCTCAGGAGCTATTGCAGCCAGAGAGGAATGACAATGTGTGATAGGAACAACTCTGCAGACACTCAGGTGAGGAGGTGCTTCAGGTGCCAGAGCTGAGATTCCTTTGCAGCCCATGGTAAAGTCCATGGTGGGGCAGTCTGTTCCCCCTGCAGCCCACGGAGGACCCCACACTGGAGCAGGTGGTTGCCCAAGGGAGCCTGGGACCTCACGGGAAGCCAGTGGTGGATCAGGCTCCTAGCAGGACCTGTGGATCAGTAGAGAGAGGAGCCCATGCTGGAGAGCGTTTGCTGGCAGGACTTGTGACCTCAGGGGGGCCACAACACTGGACCAGTCAGTTCCTGAAGGATAGCACCCCGTGGAAGGGACCCATGGTGGAGCACCTCAAAGAACTGTAACCCATGGGAAGTACTCATGTTGAAGTTTGTGGAGGACTTGGACCCTCCCCTGGGAGGGATCCCATGTTGGAGAATGGGAAGAGTGTGAGGAGTCCTCCTCAGTGCAGCAGAGACAATGTGTGATGAACTGACCAAAATCCCCATTCCCCTGTGTCACTGGAGGTAGAGAAAATGGGAGTAAAGTTGTGCCTGGGAAGAAGGGAGAGGTGGAAGTAACATGCTTTAAGAATTTAGTTTGTTTTTCATTACCCTACTCTGACTTAGTTGGTAATAGTTAAATATGACCTCTCCCTGTCCTTATCTTGACCCACAAGCCTTACATTGTATTTTCTCTTCCCTATCCAACTGAGGAGGGGAGTGATAGAGCACCTTTGCTAGGCTTGATGTTAAGTATTTCATAAATCAAACAGATTTTCGTGCTATGTGTTACAGAATGAAAAAAACTTAAAGGGATGTTTTGATCAGGGAAATCATGTTTCAGTGCATTCCTTTTTACATGCCAAGCATGTCACCAAAAAGTATACAAATACACAAATTTTGCCTGCCTGAAGTACAGATATGAAACAAACTACTCACAGAATAATTTTGTTGACAAACTTTCTCCAACAGTCCCATATCCAAAAAATAGGACAAATCATACCTATGAAGCTGAAACTATAAGTGTATTTTCAAAACCAGATGCACAGAATAGCAACACTAAATAGATACTACTGAAGGATGCCTAAGGTTTTTTTTTAAAAACAAGTTCAAATTTTCATGAATTGCAGTGGTTGTCTTGAAAATAAAACTTTTTTTTTTTGCTCAGGTTTTCACTTTTAATATGCTTGAAATAAGAGTGTAAAAATATAAATCACATCTTTTCTTTCTCCTAAATCAATAGCACTACCTGCCATAGTAGCAGCAGCTAACTTTGCAGGATGTTGAACAAACCAGTATTCTCACAAAATCTAACAGATACACAAAATAAATGTCATTACTCTTATTTTAAAAATTAAATTTGTTATCTTCAGGAATGACAAAAAAAAAAAAGGAACACAAGGATTGGCAAGATTAGACTATCCATCTTTATGAAACCAATTGCTGCACATCAGCATTTTAACTAGCATATCAAAGACATACATATATCTTCAAAAAGACAAACTAAAAGCAGCAAATTACTACCCAAAGTAAAGTCTTATGCAGCAACTAAGAGAGTGTTTGCATTTCTTTTCAGGTATTGAGATCAGTTGCCACTCTCTACTAAAACAAGGCCTAAATGAAACCCTCCCCTAAGTGATTTTACTAAATATGAGATCCCATTCTCCTTAATATGGAAAAGTCTGTGAGCACATACGAACACATTTTTTCAGAAGTAGGTAATGGTTACTTGTTGGAGTATGCAAGTTACATTCTTTGTCTACTCTGTTGACACAATCATCTGCACGCTAATTCTGGTGCCAAATGTTTAATGGCAATTGACAAAATATTCTTTAAGAGTATGTTAGCTCGATTTTCCATTTAGCATCTCCCTCACCATTTCTCCATCACTTCTTACTGCACCAAATAACTTTCTCTCTCAAGTGTTGATCTGTGAACAACACTGTGAACACATTACACAGAAAAAAGCACGTCTCCATGAAAGCACATCCTGATACATTTGACAACTTGAAAAAAGGAACAATAAGAAGAAATAGAATGAGAAAAAAATGAAGTGAGTTGAGGGAGGCCCTGGCATTTGTTACGTAGCAGTCATGAATTTAGAACAGGTAGGCTGAATGCCAGGAGAAAGGAGGTCAGTAAGACCATGTGACTGCTTAGTAATTAGACTTGCTCAATACTGTGATTACACAAAAATATTAGTTCACGATTGTTACATGACTGCTTAAAAAGTTAACCAGAAAGCACCTATGTATTAAAGGTTGCTATTCTGCAGATTTAACACATATTCATTAAAATGAACTGTAACTTGTGACTCTGCAGAGTGACAATAACAAGAAACTAAACCTCCTGGTTCCTTGCACTCTCACCATTTTTCCTCATATCCATTGTGTTAGTCATACTTTGACAGAGAAGAGTTTTGCTCAGGGCAGTAGGACCGTAAACTCACCAGAACATAAACTCTTGGTGTCAACCAACTCAAATTAAGAAAGGACTGACAAATTCACACCAGAAGGTTAAATCTGACTCATGTTCCTCATGCTGAAGGGCTTCTGCTCCTAGTCTCAAATAAGATGTTTCTGACTAATTCAACACTCTACTCCACAGGCATGAAAGCAAGGATCTTGCTTACGGTCATCAAGTGACCAAGAACATAAAATGCTTCATCATACTTTTAAACTCGGAAAAAAAAGCCTGAAGGTGTCACAAAACCAGGCTATGCAGGCAGCAAAGATTTCGTACTCAAATCCATGTGCAGCATGTGCCTTGAGGCTACTTGAGTCCCAGGAGATCATTTGAAGTGCTTTGGACAGGGGATTTGTAATTTACTCAAAAACTCAGTCCCTCTAACCAACAACTAAAAAATAGGTGGTTTTCTTGAAATGTAAAATGCAGTGGAGGAACTAGTTATCTTTTAGAACAGTCAGAACACTGCTAAAGTAAACCAACCAGCAAATACATCACATGCAAACATACTCAAGGACTGTATTAGCTAATGACCATATCACAGTCATTGAAGAACTAGGGCAACAGCACTCAAGACATGAACTTCCTTCTGCTAGAATCAAAGTTCACATTTGTCTATAAGTCGCTAGCTCAGAGAATATAACCAAAAACTGCTTAGCATTTGAATTGCAAAGCACATTATAGACCTATGAAGTATTCTAAGACATGTGCTTCTCCTAACACTGTGCCAATTGCCCACATTCCTTTAAAACTTAAGTAGCTCTTCATGCTTCATCACGAAACTAAGACCTCTAAACTTCTTTATAAAGTTAGAATGTTATTAAAAAAACTTTTCTCCTTCAAAACAAAAACAATTTAAAAGTCTCTGTAAAAGAAATGTATATCAAGAACCTCAGATAAGACAAGCATCTAACAATTATTTTTAAGTGGCATGAACATTATTTTTGTCAGTGAAAATGGAATAACCATCAAGTTGAACTTCACAGAAAGCCCTTTTAGTATTTCTACCTCCTGAAAACCAGAAATAAGACCATAAGGAAAACCCCAAAATCCGGAAGAAACCCCAAAACCTCCCAAGGCAAGTTACCATGTTGTAAATTATTTAATGACCTGGATGCAAACTATTAAATCTCGAAAAAATAATCCTTGAAGTGAACTGAAACCCATACTGGAACATATCTAAACTTTGTCACTCTTCTATGATGTAATGTTAAGCCAAGTTCAATTGTGCTTGCTCCATAATTAGGCAACTTCTTAACATCATCCTCTGGGAAGGCTAAGGTCACAAGCATTTCAAGCTCCTGACACTGGACAGGCAGATGATACACAAAGTCCACTGCATTACCAACCCTTTTAAAAGAGTAACAATTCTCAGATTCCTAGGGATGTTTTATCTAATCTCACATAACAAGCATGCACAGAACTCGCACTGACCTCTGCCTTATTATGGCACAGATTTAGCGTCCAAGTGTCAGTCACAGTAAAGTTCATTTCTGTGTTCGGTAGGAGCATTACAACTGGCTTGAAGGTGTAGGAAGAGATCTGCACGCTCCAGAAAGAGACAGTGCCAGAGCTCAAGAAGCATTTCACAGGGTGGGATTCTTGGGGCTTTCCTGTGCAGGGCCAGGAGTAGGACTCGATCATCCTTATGGGTCCGTTCCAACCCAAGATATCCTATGACACCCTTCCCCACAAGAACGCTACTCTGAGAAATCACTTTTGAGCTAAGCGAGCAACTACACAGCTTTTCCAGCATGGAATCACCCCGGGGTTCCCGGCTGCCCAAAGGTCCTGACACGGTGCAAAAGGCCTCCGGGCTGCTCCGCACGGGACTCGCCCACCCCGGCAGCCGCCTCATACCGAGATACCCGGGAAGCCACGGCTCCCCGGTCCCGCACTCCGCCAGGGGCTCCCCCGCTCCCTCCCGCCCGGGCCGCCGCCGGGGCAGGACACGTAACAGGGCCGGAGCCGCGGGGAGGGCGCGCGGGCGAGGGAAGCCGGCGCT
>WEIV01000006.1:34345-52858 GCA_013390005.1 Calyptomena viridis
CGCGGCGGGGGCGCGGCTGCACTCGCACCCCCCACGCCACGGGTCCCACCGCACCCCGTCCCGTCCCGTCCCGCGGAAACAGGAGGGACGCTTATGTAAGCGAGTGCGTAGGGAGCATCTGTTGCTCCCTAGATCATCTCCAGAGGATCCTTCCGACTCTTTAACTAGCAGTTCTGTCAGTCTGAAGCGAGCCGGGGTCTGCTCGCTGCCCACCGCAGCCGTGCGCTGTTGGGCTGAAGAGCTGGACGAGAGCTCCGGAGCAAGAGAAAGCGGTGCTGCCACGAACAAACACACCTTCAAGCAGCAGAATGAGTTGTCTCTCTAGCACTGCGAGTGAAGTCGTTATTAGTAAATGGTGAAAATCTCACATCTTTTAATTACAGAGCTCAAACCACCGTCTGTGTGCTGCCGGCACAGCACGTTTCCATGTACCTGCTCCGGGGTTACACGGGGCACGGCCAACAGCTGATGGAGGCATCGCACTGATAGGACTCAGGAGAGCCATTTCGAGTCTTAAGAGGGCAGCTGTAGATGCAGTTCTGAAAATAAACCTCCACCTGTGCTCTGCAACTCAAATACTGCTTCCGGGGTGTTCATTAGAAATAATGTCTCAAGTAAAAGGCAGAGGACTCAAATCAGCAGTACTGACCTTTCCTGCCTTTCGGAAGTCCAGACCAGGACAGTACTTTAAGAACTGTAGGGTTTTTTTTTCTCCTAAAATATTTTTTCAGCTAAGACACACACAAGGTAAACGTCAATGAAAACAGATGCATCATGTGTTTCCCTTCACGCTTTTCTTTCCTCACTTTGAATGACTAAACAGAGTAATAGAATCACAGAATCATAGAATTATCAAGGTTGGAAAAGACCTTTGAGATCATCAAGTCCAACCTATAACTCATCACCAACCCTTCATCTAATCATTTAGTTGGAAAAGACCTCCCAGACCATTGAGTCCAACCTTTGACCAATCACCTCCTTGTCAACTAGACCACAGCATTAAGTGCTAAGTCCCAGTGTTTCTGGAACACCTCCAGAGATGGTGAGTCCACCACCTCCCTGGCCAGTCCATTTCAGTATTTAACAACTGTGAAGAAATTCTCCCCAATGTCCAACCTGAACCTTCCCTGGTGCAGCTGGAGGCTCTGTCCTCTCCTGTCACTGGTTGTGACACAGACTTTCTTTCTGAAAAGTGGGGAGGCTAAACAGCTCTTAAGCACTGACTTTAACAAGAGCATAAATTATTATGAGTTTTTCCAATTATTACTTTGGTGTACGTGAAACATCATATTCCACAGTTCATCATTCTGGTCTGAGAAGAATATATGGGATCCTGTCATATAACCTTGCTGCAACTCAAGGCTGGAGTAGCTGGGGCATTGTAAAGTTGAACATTTTTTCTCAATTAATACAAAGTACATTCTTCCTTGCCTGTTTTTATCCTTAAGAGGTGTCAAATATTTGGTAAATAATTTTCAAAGAAATAAAATAGGAAAAGAAAATTTGGTAGTTAATGACTACTGTCCATCAAAGTCATTTGAATTCTATAATTTTTGAGCACATTGAAGAGGTAGAGTCCTTATTTTCAAGGAAAGTCACCTTACAATGTTGTTTTTATTTCAAACTTTTAAACTGCTCTTTCATACTCTTTATGTTCCCTGCTAGCTTCCCACATAGCTGCCACACTGAAGATGGCCCTGAATAAAGTCCAGCATCAACCAATCTGCCTTGAAGGAATATACTACACCTTATGGCTTCATGAGCAAATTGCAACCATGCAAACCATCACTCTATAAGCTGTTGCTACAGGCTAAATAACAACTGTAGTATATCATTAGCAAAACATTATGTCAAAACGTTATTTGGCTCTAGCTATACCTTTTATGCCAGGCATTTTGTTCTTGATTTAGAAGTGGAAGGAAGGTGAAGAATGTATTAATTAAAATGTCAAATCTCAAGGGAACAGTCTCTCCAAGTTAGTCGGAAAAGAAAATAGAATCGCAGTTAATCAAGGAACTCGTACAAGTAAACCTCACTACCATGTTCTCTTGTGGATAACTTTTTTTTAACAACAATTGCTAATTTAGCTAATTTAGCCTAGACCATGACTGCAAAAATCAAGACAGTGGGGAGCAATTAGAAGGGAAAAGAAACAACATGAAGGCATGAAGCAACAAAAACATAAAGCGAATATATAATACATTGTGTATTACAAATTGGAAGTGTTTTTTAGATGCAGATTTTTAACATCATTGTATGCAATTATACTTACAAACATTGCTAACTGTTCTCAAGAGCTGTTATGTAGGAGACCAAGTCTGAACTAGGTTCCTGGAGCATGGTTACTTCTGATAGCAGTTCTCCAATAGATCTTTTTCAGATGCAATACAGGCTACTGAACATGTACCTGACAAAAGAAGTGTTCCCAGAGAGAACAGTAGTGATTTTCACTCTCTGAAGGATATGATTGTGCAGACCCAGAGTTAGTTTAAAAAATCCAAACACCCCTAGTATAATCCTTCCATCCAGAAACCATCTATGTGACTGCAGAGTAGTTACTCTAGAAGAGAAATAGAGTAGATACAGCTGGAAAAAATAAGATAGAAGGAGTTTGTTCTCATCATCACAGCTCAAAGTTGCGTTTCATAGTTCTGAAATGCCACCAGCAACACACTATAAACTCATATATAGTGTATATATGAGTATACACTCATATATGCAGTGCTACATATGCCTGCATATATGAACTACATTCTTTTAATCTATAATAAAGCAGTGATCTTAGGAAGAAAACATACTGATGTAAGACAAGCCTCCCATCATCATGTCAGTGTTACCAAATCAAAAGGATAATTTGCTTCCCATCAGAACACAGGCACTCAAGTCGCCTGATTTTAAAACGTTTCTTTACTATCATATAATTTCGAAACGATTGTAAAAATATTTTTTTCTCGTTTATCACACTAATTCTCTAGGAAGCCGGTTTAATCCAACCCGCTGTACCTTTTCCAATCCCAGCAGAGCCTCCTTTGCCAAGCGGGGGAACCGCAGGTGACTTGGCCTCAGACGAGGCCGCGCGAGTGCCGCACATGGTACAGCCCGGCCCCCCCGCGCGGCCCCGGTGGTGCGGCCCGGCGGCGNTCTGCGTCGGGCGCGGGTGACTCCGGCAGGAGCGGCACAAACCGGCCGCGGTAGCGGGGATGGGCCTGCAGGGCCTTCCAGCCTCTGCTGCCGTGCGGGCTGCGGGAAAACATCCGGTTCCTGCCCGTCCGCCCACAAGTGCAGTCCAAAGGGTGAGAGGGGGATCGTCCGGGTGGCCGGGCTTACGGGAGCAGGCTGGGGTGGAGAACCGCGTTCTCTCTACTAAAAGCACCACCGCTTGAGGACCCTTGGTTTCAATAGTGCGGGGGTGTCCTTAATCACTTCTCCAGTGTCTTTGCTAGATAAAAGGAAAAGCTTTTTGCCCATGAGGGCAGTTGAGCAGTAGAACAGGTAACCCTGGGAGGCTGGGTGGGCTCCATCCGTGGAGGTTTTAAAGACCTGACTGGACAAACCAGCCTGGTCTTGTCTCAGAGCAATGCTTTGAGTTCTTGAGGCCCCCTCCAACCTGGATTATTCTAAGATCTTCTGTATTTTTTTCTAGAAATCTTGAAGTTGATCTAGTATATCTTGTAATCAGTCCTTCTTTGCCTCACTCCCACTCCTGATGCAAAGCAGGGATTCATTTTTTATCTGTAAATGCAGAAGTGTGAATACTTACTCTACTGTGCATTAATCTACAAAACTGCTACGTATCACCCTTCCAGATTTATTCACAGAGTATTAAAATCTTGTCTGCACTGCTCTCTTCCTACTCTTCCTGGTTAATTCAAAGTTCAGTCTAGGGTTTCTGTGGTTTCATTAAATTTTCTACAGCCTAGTAAGCTTGCTGTAATGAGAATGGTAATGACCAGCACAAAGTAGCAGTCATAACTTTTGCCCTCTTTCTTTAGTGAAAGGTTTTGTGAAGAGTACAAGGAAGAAGTTGGGTTTGCTAATTTTCAGACATGAGAGTTGAGTCTTAAAACACACATTCAGAAATTCAAATGGGGGATGAATCAGCCAGTTGATCCTCGTATCCATTTCCTGTAGAAAATCTCATAATATAATGAGATTAAATGAGATAAAATGAGATCAAATAATGAAACTTATAGCACCCCTTTGTATATACAGGCCTCTAGCAAGCAGGATCACAGGTACTTCCAAACAGACATTAGTTCACTTCCTTATTGGTGTTCTAACACTCGGTGATAAGAAGGTGCTGCTGGCAGTGAGAGAAAATGTCTCATCAGAGCTGGCTGTCTTTTTCTTAATCTCTCAATTGATTTATGATCCCCACAGCAATATAAGTATCTAAAAAGTTACAGTGGGGTCCTGCACATTAGAGCATGCATTAGATCCAAAACGAGCTTTAAAAGAACTCTGAATTCTTGAAGTCGGTTACATACCTTGGAAATGTGACACTGTCACCTATGGACTTGGAAATACACCAAATCCTAACTCTTAATTATCTTATCGATTTCTATAGAACTCCATGACATTAAAATTTATTCATGCTTTTTTGTATGTTGTATTTTGCACTGTTCCCCAGTCAAATGCAAGTTTTCCTTCCTTTTACAGTATTCTGTGTTTCTGATGATCCTCACTAACAACAGGGAAAATATTGACTATGATGTCAGACATTTTCAGAAAACTTAGAGCTTCTTTTAAGTGAGCATAACAATCATTTCCATAATAGATCTTGGAAGGGCACAATTTATCAGAATTTTTTAAAAACTCTGTAATAGTAAAAATGACTGTATTTTAAGTGACTGCATTACTCACAAGGCAATTTTGTTTAACAGCAGGATTACACATTGAAGTAAAAGTAACTCATGGTTATTTTTCCAGTTTGTACTATATCGTCTGACATCCAAAACAATTTTAACAGTACTTGCTAGCAGTTTCCAACTGAGCTGAAGCATTAATGAAGAGAACCCTGATCCTTCAGAGATTTACTTACTCTGACTGGACCTACTAAATTCAGTAGAACTACTCAGCGTGCTCAGACAGAAGCAGTTGTATCACTCCTTGTGGAAGAGAGGTTTTAGTTTGCATTCCCTAGAAAGAGTCACATTTTCAGGACGTGGAAAGGCCAACATACAAAACATCTGTGACACACTTGCACTTTCAGTGATTTCAAGGCTTTTGGGAAAAAATCACTTGTTCTGTGGTGGGGTTTGCTAGACAGCTTTTCTCAAGTCAGAAAGTTTATGAAGATAAAACAGCCTTGGGGTTGTGACAAAAGCAGCTTCATTAGGCAACAGGATTTTGCCTCAGAGATTCGAAGTAATACTAAACAAGTTACCAATAAACAGCTTCTGTTAATAATATAAGCTTGCCTGTAGGAAATTATGTCTTATTCTCTCATTTTATGATGTAGCAACATAACAAGACTCCAGCTTTTAGAAGCAGAAAAAAGCAACCTAAAAGCAAATGTACTTTCTTGAGAATGTATTTTACCTCTAGAAAATATTTAACCTTACCTTGCAACTAGTTAGAGGATCTATCACTCAAGTTTTCTAAACAAACCAGGTATTTTCTTAGAAGACGGGCTATAAAGAAGATTCTGAGGATCTTGTATAGCTGTTCCTACAACAGGTTTCTTGGTCTGTTCTGTAGATGACACTGCATGATCATAACGGTATTTTCTCTTCTAAAACAAACCCCCAAACCAACCAAAGAGTTAACAGAATGCTCATGTAGGTACTTTTTGAAGCATGCTATCCTTAGGGAGAGGTAACAGCAACTGTCCAAATACAACTGTCAAATGCACAAATTGTACTTTTCTTCTCATTTCCCATTTGAGCAGTTTTAAGTGTGTTACCAGCAGCAGCCATTGCTGAGTATTTTACAGATCAGCAATTGTCGCTTTCAGACTCGGTGCTTCCAAAGGGCTGTTAGGATAACACCACCTAGGAAGTTAAAGACACGCTTGATGGTATCTTTGTTTGACTACTGCAGCTCTTTTGGCCACTGCAGAGCACGTGACAGCACATGTGCTGTTGGTGATACTGGGCAGCCAGTTTGAGCAAAGGTGCGGTGTGGGGTTGGCCACAACTACCCTGTGGTTGCCATGTAGGCTCCAGCACAGCCATGCACCTATTCCACAAGGAGTCTGCCTGCTGGGGATGGCTGGCAACAGAGGCAGATCTGGAGGCAGAAATAAGGCATCAGTGCAAAGAGCAGCTGTAGAGAATAGGTGGTGGAAGAGGCAAGCAAATGCTTGGAAATGTTACAGTGTACTTGCTCCCACCCCCCAAGATACCAGTGTGCATATTCAGAACTCAATTAATAGACTCAGCTAGTGAAAAACACATACATAAAGGTCTCTGTGACTTTTTTTCCTTAATTATAATGATTTCAAAATGAAGTTAAGGCTGTGAACTACAGCTGAAGCAGCACTGAATCGGGGGGGAGAGCCATGTTTCTGACACATGAAGGAACAAGTCACACTCCAAATAATGCTTGAGAACTTCAAGCAAATACATTCGTACGAGTTCAGAAAGATATTTAAGCTGTCTTTTTTATTAGTTTTATTAGTTTAGTGAGATGACTGTCAAATGAAATTGGGTGAATCATTTTTGTCCTATGGTGTGAGTGATCTGTAACATAACAATGTTAGCTGCAGGAAATGGCTGACAGCCTGCATCTTGCATGACTGCAAGCATTTATATAGACAGAGCACTGCCCCTACATCAGGTCTGTTGCAGACATGTTACAATTCCAGTGACTCATCTGTCAGAACAATAACCTTTCAAAAAGGTTAATGTTCTTGTGTGAAAACTGGATTTTGTGCACCGTTGAGGGTAATGACATCATTGTCTAAACATCAATGATTCTGAGCATTAACTCATTCCTTAAATGTGTTTTCTTACTGTTGTTCCATCTCCATAGGGCTGACATCTGTGATGTTGAGAGGAGTCGCTCACGCTGCAAGAGACACATTCACTCTTCTGTTGACGAGACCTCAGTGCTGTAACCCAGGATCAGTATTTCCATCAGTATGGCCTGAAGTAGGAAGCAGAGGCTTCCTAATACATTCCAGTTATACAACTGATACAAAGTCAAGAGAGGAAAATAAAAAAACCATTGAGAATCTCTACAGTTTGTCAGTGGACATTAAGAAGATACGCAGACTGAAGGAATGGGTCCTTCTCCAGGATGTGGCCTATGTTAAAGAAATTGCTGGTATCCTAAAAGAAATGGGAGCAGATAAAACTGCTGTAGCCAATATTTTAGAACGCTGCCCAGAGGCAATTCTCCACAGCCCTGCAGAGATAAACTCTCAAAGAGCTCTGTGGCAATTAGTGTGCCAGAATGAAAAACAGTTAATCAAATTAATAGAGCAATTTCCAGAGTCTTTTTTTACTACTAAATATCACCAGAATCAGAAGGCAAACATAATGTTTTTTCAAGAGCTGGGACTTAAGAATAATATAATCACCAGATTCTTGACAAGCGCACCCAGTATTTTTTATAATCCTGTTGAGAAAAACAAAAACATGATAGAGACATTACAAAGAAATTATTTAAATTTAGGAGGTTCTGAAGCAAATATGAAGATCTGGATACTGAAACTATTGAGCCAAAATCCATTTATTTTACTAAATACCTCCACTGCAATCCAGGAGAACTTGGAATTTCTCCAGAAGAATGATTTCACTGACCATGAAGTTCTACAGCTGCTGTCTAAACTTAAAGGCTTCATTTTTCAGCTTAGTTCTATTACTATGCAGAAGAGCATGCTTTTTTCCAAAAACATCTTTAAGTGCAGTGATCAAGAACTAAAACAACTAGTGCTGAAATGCCCAGCCCTTCTTTACTATTCTGTCCCAGTTTTGGAAGAAAGACTCGAAGGACTACTGAAGGAAGGAATTTCTATAGCACAGATTAGAGAGACACCAATGGTGCTCGAGCTGACAACACAAATTGTTCAGTACCGAATTAAAAAACTCTCTGCACTGGGATATGATATAAAGAGTGGAAGTCTAGAAAGCTTGAATGGTACTAAGAAAGATTTTGAAGTCACTTATGGTAAGATACAATCAAAGAAGGAAAGACCGATTTTTAATCCTGTTGCTCCTATACACATTGAAGATTAATTTGAATGCTGTACTTCAAGTTGAGACAATTAAAAGAGAAGTTGGTTCTTTGAGAAGAAACAAAAGTAATCTTAACCAGACTATAGGCTTACACTGTACTTTGTCCTGGAGGGGGTCTTAGGCACAACTTCATTATACAATTGTAGATATTATTTGAAAGCATTAGAAAGCTTTGAACCTGGTTATGGTAAAGGTTGCCTTTTTTCTAGAGTACCTGTTACATTTTCTTACCTGATAGGAGATTAACTGCTTTGGATTTTCAGCTATCACTACACAGACCATCCTGTGGTAGCAACTAGCACAATTTTTATCTGAGAACAACAAAAGGAAAGTTATTTTTCCAGCAGTGTTCACCAACCCACTGGTTCACTGACCTTAGGAAACAATCTTGGAATTCCATTCCTTATTGCTGCAATAAGTAGGTCTAGCTCCTGCATCCTGACCTGTAACAGACTTGATTTCTTGGACAGGAAAGCCTGCCAGAGTGCAGTTTGAGAATAGAGGCAGGACATACTTTAATTCAGTGATTGCTACAGTGAGGCCTTAATACGTTTGTGTACAAACCATAATGCAATGAAACTACAAGACAACCGCCTTTACATTTCTGAGACTTCAAAATTTCTTCTTTTGCAAAATGCTTGGGGTAGTAGGAAATACATTTATTGCTATTGTCTAGTTTATAATTTCTTCTTTTCTAGCAAGGTTTGGGGACAGGAAAGATTAGTAAGAGACTCAAGTTAGTCTCAAATGAGAGGAGAAAGGAAAAAGGAGTATTTTTTATATTAGGTCTAACAAAACTCATCTGTAAACCACTGATGATTAAAAATGACTACCAGATTTGCAAACACCTGCCACAGTTTCTAAATATATGGGTGGCACTGGCTTCTCAGATAACACCGTATGATAATTGTTGACAAGTGCTGGCTTTCAAAATAGTAACTATCAGACAGTATTCAAGTTCTCAGAGGGTTTGACTCCTTCTCATTTATGGGCTGTGAATGATAATATAAAATAGTAGCATCACTGATGATCATCTCAATAGAATTAGGATCATCAGTGATTTTATTTCTCAGCAAGACTTTCCTAAGCAACTATTACACACATATTCCCTTTTTACAGCAGGAGAAAAAACAGTTACACAGCCCCCTCACTCCAGGCCATTCTTCAAGGTCATTTTTAACACACATTTTGGCAGCAAGTCCAGACCTCCTTTTCTTAAAGTTAAGTTTTAAGTTGCTGGTATTAAATTGCTGGTTTAGAGGGTGGGCTGCAAGATGATGATTTTATGTAGTCTGCCAGGTTATCTGCTGTGAGCTTGGAAAGGGCTGGAAACACCTGGTAAGAGCAGAGCCAAGATCTCAATAACAGAAGGTCTCTGCAAGGGGGATGTGGACGTGACAGCAGCTGGTGGGGGCAAATGCCACTCTTGCAGGAGCACGAGTGACACTGGCAACAGTCCAACAAGGGGCACATATCACCAGTATGAAAAAAGTCAGGCTGCATTACTAGGCTGGGCCTTGGCTGACTCTTCCACAATACATTATCGGTTTTTAAGAGGAAACTGGGAAGACTGCTGTATTACGAATTCACAGGATCTTGCCTTTGTCACTTTCTGAATGTCCTGCCGTGCTAAGCAGACCACAATATTACTCAAAATCAAAAGCCTTCTACCTTCTCCTTCTCCTCAGACACAAGGGGGCATTTCACCTCTCTGAAGCTGTTCATAACACAGTCTGTAATTGAGCCACAGATCTGATTGGTGGTTTAGGATGAAAAGGAAACCAAGACATAGAACAGTGTTTTCCTGGAATATTTAGCTTCAGTATTTCTACATGTATCTGTTTTTAAAGCTCTTGAAACAGCTTATTCCCATCACTTACAGTATCTTCAGAGGCAACAGAACACAAAAAGGATGTATTTCCTTCACTGAGTCACGGCCCAAGTTATCATAAATTCATTTTCCATTCTGAATATTTCAATTTCTCCTCCTCCCCTTTCAAAACAAACGCATGAACAGAAATGCTCTTTTTCTCTACCACCAGATGAAAATTTAGTCAACCCTTCATTCATAACTCTATGCCTGGGACCTGCTTCTCTCTTCTTCACAGGATTCATTTACAATAAAATCTCAGGGAATCTCTCAATCACCAAAATATTATATTGCTGAAATCCACTTCCTTATCTCTTGTTGTTACTCACAGTGAATGTGAGCCAGCTTATACTGTTTTAAGTCTGCACATAAAGATGTGGCTCTAGATAAGCCTTTTGTTAGAGTGAGCAGTCAGGCATACAAGTTGCCTTTATGAACATTTCTCCTTTCAAAATGGGGGCTGGGAAAAGCAGAGTAAAATAAAGCCACCTCAAAAGCAACCCCCAGACACAGGGACAATCCCACTTCTTCTGAAAATTTCAGTTCCATATTCCATTCAGCTCACTATGATCTTAAAAGTGAGTATTCCCAAGCCTCATTGACCAGGGGAAAAGGAAATTTGTGCAAGGGATTTTCTGCTGTGTCTGTGACCAACTCAGTGAAGTTACAGTTTTTGTTAAGAGATGGTTGGCACAAGGTAGATGCAGATAAAAGACACTCTGGGATATGATACTGTGGGAAAATTTATACCCAAGTACACCTTCTCCACAAAACTAAGGAAGCTTTCAAATGTCTGAAACAGCAACAATTTAATGTTTACAGGTGCCGGGACAGAATCGGGCCAAGTTCTTAAGATCAAGCAAATTTCATAAGTGAATGGAAAATACAGAGGATATAGGACAAAGCTCTTTGAAAACTAAAACCATAAGCCATGTAAAACTGTTTCTGTTACAAGACTCAGACGTAATAGCTACAGGATATGTTGTGAACAAAACATAATGGAGTGTTGGCAGCTCTTTACAGATCTAACATTGCTTCTCTCAGACCACACTTGTTTTCTTGCAAATTTCATAGTTTAACAATTAAAGAATATAATTTAAAGAACAAGTATGACCAGTTCAACATTCCTGTTTTCAGAAAAACTATTAGGAAGGGTTTGATTGAGTGTCACACATATCACTGTACTCCCAACAGGGGACTCTCAGGAGTTCAGGAGCAGCACCTTGGGCATGTAGCTACATTGGAAACTGCAGGGGAGCAGACCATACTAAATTATATGCTGCAGCTAGATTGTCTCCAATACCCAGACTAGCTCATTTCTAGAGCTAACTGGTACCCTTAATCCATACTATATTCTATGCAATTAGCTTTTGACTATAAAACCCAGTTGAAATCTTCCATTTGTTGCATAAACTTACCTCATTCCACCCTTGCAGCAGATTGAACTAAGCAGCAGAAGCTTCTAAGCGAAGGGGCAGATGCCATTTCTCGGGTTTTTGCTCTCCCTACCACCCCAAGTTCCCATGCTTATGAGTATCATACTTCCAACATACAGAATTTTTGATATAAAGTTGTTAGTTACACAATACAGCTAAAGTACCAATGGCTCAGAGAGATTGGGTGAATACTGTACCAAAATTTAGACATAGTGTACTTTGAACACCCATGAATAGAGGACTAAGTTTTAGAGGAGTGATATGTTTCTACTTTTTTTCCACATTTTAAAAGTCCCTCCCCCATCATATATCCTTCTAGTATAACCATAGCCACTGAAAAAGTAAGCTTACAAGTTCTCCATAGGAACACAAGCTTTTAGAAAATACTGCATACAGACATGAACAGATGCCTTCTATGGGCTTCCAAAGAAGGTACTTATTTGCAAAGTCAGTAATAAAAGATCACCAACAGCTTCTACATTAAGGCAACCTCAAGCTGTGTTGTTATGAGTGCATTTTGCCTCACACACTGCAGAGGACCTACAGATGTTCCCATTTGAGGTGTGTCAACATTTGGAATCTGTCAGTGTACAAATTACTTGAAAGATTTTTCCTTTTTTTTTTTTTTTTAAGGCCTCATCTACCTTTTTTGGTTTGTTTTAAATAAAAGTATTGCATTTTACTCAAAAATCAAAATGCAAAGTATGAAGGAAAGATGTAGTGAAAAATTCCTTGCATTTGCTTAAACAGAACAAGAAGCCAACCTGACGCACCATGGAGTTGAGACAACAGCTTTGCTAGTTCTTCAGTGGTTTCCAGCTATACAAAGGAATTTCTAGCAAGTTAGACATTTGTGCTAGATGGCCACAAACAACAGCTGGGTTTCCATTACGCCATCTTTTTTTTCCCTAGTGTCTGTAAGAAGTTTATTAGAAGCAAGTTTTCATTTGCAGGAGATAAAAGTATATCATTAAATACACCTGAGATGGAGCAATCATATTTTCAGTAAAAACTGACAAAGTTTCAGATATCAGAATTTGTAGAGTCTAAAGCTCATTCTGTGGAACTGCACTGAAATGTCAGGACAATTCTTTACACAGTTTCACCTAGTAAAAAGATTTTTTTTCTAGTAAGGCATTAAGTTTAGTTTACTTTCTATGATCCCTTCTACCATGTTGTCAAACTTTTTCACTTCTATCTCCCACTCATTTCCAATTTCTGCACACCTTCAGTTCTATTTGCTCCAGTCTGCACTGGTAGAATGTTGTCAAGGATGGTTTACAGGCTGTCTGCAAATACAGGTTCATAACCAAGACATCCAACAAAACCTTTACACAGCTGAAGGATCCTTAGCAGGAGGATGTGGAAACCACTGAGAACAGTAATTGGTATCTCATTGTATTGATGGTACAGCAGAGACTACCAAGTTTCTATGTTCACATTTTAGTCCAAAACTGCAGAAGACTTACAGTAAATGAATATTCAAATATGTATTATTCCTTCAGATACACTTACTTCTATAGTTATCAAGTGTAACATTTCACCAGATACAAAACTCCAATCTAGGCTCTAATAAATCTCCATACGCTGTGCTATAGCCAAGCTGCTTCTGTCCTCTTCAGATGGAATTGAGTTACTTGCACAACTTATTGGAAGATAAAGTGTCTAAGACACATGGCTTCTCATGGTCCCAATCTTAGCAGATTTTAATGCCACCGATGTAATATTCTGGAGAATTGAGTACGTCTCAGTTTTGGGTTTAGTCAGACTTATCTTTTTTCTTTCCTGTTAAAGGCACTTTACTTGCAACAGCAGATCCTACAGCTGTAACGCCTCCGGCTACAGCAGAAACACTTCCTTTGACTAGACCCACTCCCACTGAAGGCACAGATGTGACCGCTGTTTTGGTAATTTCCAAGCTCTTCCCTCCAATCCAAGCAACACCCCCGATCGTAGCACCAACAGCTCCCTTTGTTACACTGAAGAGGCCACCAGTCACACGAGAAAGCACCCCAGCCTGCTGCTGTGGGTGGTCTTTTAGTGAACCTAAGGGAAGAAACAACAAACAAATCAGTTTCCGTGCTGTGATTAAGGCACTTTCAAAAGAAGAGCTATTTGTAAGTATTTCCTTTTCAAGCTTAAGAGCCATTGCACACAGCATATGCTTGCAGGCTACTTCTCTTTGATGCTTATACAACACCTAGTTCCAAATAACAAAAGACACTTTGCTGCAGCAAGACATAACCTCAGTGCTGTTTTCTAACACATGAGTCAATACCGAGCCTAAAAATATCAGGCATGTGACTCTCAGACAGTCTTACATGATAAACTTCTATCCTCTGTACGCACCACTACCTTCCCAGACTCTGGAAAGTCTCATTGTCAAATCAATCTCATTTCTGAACTTTTTAATGGGGGAGATATTACACATCCTCCTACGCCCCCCATCGTAATGTTAAGAGTTAACCCACAGAGGGGGGGACCCCCAAAGCAGCAGAACCACCTTGCTGTTCAAATCTCTAAGGAAGGATTGGAAAAAGTTTCCTGATGAAGCAGAGACAAAGGTTTGTTAAAAGAAGAGCAGTTCTTTGAGAAGAGCTCACTGTGAGTAGTTACTCACAAAGTAACTACTGTTTTGAAGATGTGCTTTTAGGGCTTGTGTGCAGGGGTCGGGGGAAGAAAAGCTTATAAAATAGAGCAATCAGAGGAGTTAAAAGCATCATGAGGACAAAACTGATGCCAAGTCTTCACTGTATCACTTTCTTTCTTCATCCTGTATACAAATTTAGCTTTATTCCAAAAGTTTTTTCTATAATTTGGATAGAGAAAGGGTATGTGTATGTGAAAAGTTCAAGTGCCAAGTAACCTCATTAAATACCAAAAACGGTGCCCAAAGGCATTAATAGCAAGAGTTACAGGCTCTGAACAGAAGTCTCAATATGATGCACAAAACCAAATATCAAACCATAGGATTTCTGCATATTATTGACCACAAAAAAGTTTCTTTTTAATGTTACGTTTAACCTGAATTTTGTGTAGTTTTATGCTATATGCTTTTTAAGTCATTCCTATTCTGTATTTATGGTACAATTACATAGGCTCAAAATAAAGGAAAGTATTAGATAATAGAAAGACCTCTGGAATTAGCCACTTTGCCTTCCAATTGTTTCAAAATTACTTTATATTTCTAAAGTAGGTGTTAAAATCCTAAGAGATCCTTGCCTCTAAAGAGAATTAAGACCGCTATGGCATAAGCATCATCCAATCTTCAAACAACAAATAGCAATATGAAACAGTATGTTAATGTGGTATTTAAGCACACAAGAAAGTATCACCCACTGCACCTATAAACCAGCAGCCCTGACACACACTTGTCTGTGAGGTGTTTTCCATGTGAACCCAGGGAAATCTCTGGTCTTCACAACACTGTTCAGGTAAACACTTTTCAGCTCCTCTCTTGTCAATACCTCACCAACTTCTTAAAAAAAAGTTTCAGAGAGAACCATGGCAAGATTCAGCCAGTTAACACAAGTAAAGTAAGAATTCCACAGTTGTTTGGGGTTTTTTATTATTATTTTCTAGCTATCTGTAGATATTGTATGGGATTTAAGAGATACATCTCCCTCTCTTCACCAAAAACAATGGGAAATCAAGAAAAGAGCAAGTGGAGATACAATGGGCAGAGCTAGGGAAGAAACAGACATGAAATAAAGAGGTGAGAGAGTCAGCAGCAAAAATAACATATTTGGATGAGGACAACAAGTGTTGAGAGACTGCAGAAAATAAAAATCAGATCTAGATCCACCAGAGATCTCTGTCCAGCCCTGTCAACACACTGACTTTCCACTGCAACATGCCTTAGGAGAGCCAGCAGAACAGGTCTGTCTCCAGTGCCCTGACTGCTGACAACTTGCATCCAGAGGACAATTTCCAAGCATTCATCTACTACAAAGTGACACCTCGGGTGAACAACTTTCCATGCACTGCCCTCGAGTTTGTGATGGTGCCAGGCTTGATGCAGCACACAGAAGTCATTAAAAACCAGTGAAGTTCAGAGCTCCTGTGTGCATGCCTGGGATAATAAAAAAAAAAAAAAAAAGAAGATGCCACCTAAATAAGACAATTTCTTACAAGTTTGACAAAAAGGAAAAAAAGGATATGGAGGAATAGCACAGCTCAAGGGAGCAGAAAATACTGAAAGTGCTCCCAGCTTACACTAGTCTCTTATTTAAGAATTTAACATAGATAACAGAAAGGGTAATAGAAAGTAAAACATAGATGACAGCCTTTTAAAGCCACTTAAAACCCTGCTGGTTCATTCTAGGCCAGCAGCTTTCAACATGGACACCCACAGCAAAAATGCATGGCCAACACAAGCACACAGAGATCAGAATTTTATTTACATATAGAAAGCCTTTAAAGAACCACTTGGAAAGGAGCATGCAAAGCCCACTGTAAAACCCAACATCTAGGTATTATTCATTAGAGGATTCTTGTTACCAGACTTACAGAGCTCGTAACAAATTTGATGAGAAAGTGTTTCACTTCCACCTCATTGGCTCACTATCAGCAGGGTGAAACAAGAGTAAAGTATTATTGCCTTGAATTTTAAAATCTGATTTCAGTGAATCAGATCTGATGTTAGGAAGAAATGATCTATCATAACTAACTTTAAAAATAACAAGAGAGAAACAAACAAAAGTAATCCTTGTGTTCTTCCTCACATTACTTCAGGTAGCCAGTCCTTTGACAACATCTACTCTATTTCACAAGTGTAAATACAGACTGTGACAGTGTATAACTAACTTTGAGTACTGGTTGACACATTCCATTTTTCATCCTGTTTGCATTGTCCACGAGGTCTAATAAACATCCACAGCTGCAAAGTTTTATTGCCAGTTGATTTCTGTTCTAGGATACACATCCCTGATCTCCTTTTTTCTAGGGAGTACGAAAAAGAAGGTAAATTGAGGGAGAAAATGACATGAGTTCCCTGCGCAGGAGTTGGCTCTATCAGGCCACCTTGCAGCCAGCTTCCTTAGATTCCCAGCTTCCTTCTTTCAGCCTCTTTCAGCCAGCTGAAAGGAATCCAACAACGAACAAGAGTTTGAATGAACTTAGGTTGCAAAGGTTGGCACCACTTGCAAAGCAGAAAACACGGCATCGCAATAGCACTACTCATGAAAAGCAGGAGCACAAAAGCTTCTTCCACACATTCTTTAAAGCCTTTGGGCACCAAGCTTGTCGAGTGTGATTTGGACAAACTAGAGCTATTTTTATCTTTATGAAAAACTGCAGACTGGTTTTGGAATTGAGTCTTTCCTCTAAGGACTATTTTGGCAGCCTGTTCAGAGAGATGATCTTCCTGCCAGCACTGATTTTGTAGCCTTCCATCCACATCTGGCCATCTTTCTATGGTGGTGTAAGTATCACATATGAAGCCTTGTACAACATTCAAACAGAGGTTGTTCTTCAAGGGTGTTCCAACATTTTAACTGAACTCCTAATTCTGGAAGAGTGCATGTGTGTAGTGATGTGTTCTGTTTATCTGTTTCTATGTTTACATGTTTTACTATGAAGTTCTGTAAACCTTAGCTTTAGAATATTCTGGAACTGTATCTCCTCCCCAGTTTAATCCTACCCTCACTCCTTCCCCATTATCCTCACATATGGACTCAAACCACGCCTATCCCTCCCTAAACCATTCCCACCTCCTCTTCCATTGGCCATTCCCCAATTCCCTCCCCGAATCCCAGACCCCTATATAAACCCACGCAGACAGGAAGTCGGGGTCAGACCCTGTCCTGGACAGGTCAAACATGGGTTTGACCTCCTCTGGAGCCTCATGGCAACAGAGGATCAATAAAGCATGTATGTCCACCACGAGGGTCTCCATGCAACCCTTTACCCTTCAATGATGCTTTCCTGGATGAACTGGGCTAGCGGAAGACCAAGAACCAACCCAGGCATCACATCACATGTGGATCAGAATCAAAAGGAAAAAGCCTCTTCAAGGATGGAGTTCACATTAAAATGGACTGTGTTTCATTCTACTTCCTCTAACTACACCAACTTTCTCCATCTATTTAGACTTCATATTCAAACTGGTTACTGTCATACTAAAAGAAGACAATGTGCAGAAGAAAATGAGCCTGAACTGCTCACAAATTTTAAATAAAACTTTGCAATAACCAATGACCAAATTCTGCTGTTATGCTCTGAATCTGGAAAACCTAGTGAATATTCTAGGAAGATAAAAAATGCCTACTTGTTTTGCTGCCGAATCAGTTGTAGTTTAGACCACTGTTTACTTCCTATACATGAGGTTTAACATGTATAAAACACAATTCAATCTTTTAAGGAAAAAAACTCAAATAAGCAAACAAAACTCGACCTTAAAAATTAGACACATATTAAGGCACAGTTTCCAATCTGGCATTTGCTATCAGAAATGCTTCTGAGGTCTTCAGAACACCAGAATAGGTTAAGAAGCAAGATTTTTTGCCCTCACACCATGCTACTGTAACAAGTTCAAGCATAGGAGTGTGGGGTGACAGATAAGACACAAAAGGAAAGATAAGCTCTGATGGGTTCCTGGAAGGCCAAGCACCTGGGGAGACATTCCCAGAAACTGATAAGCCTAGTGGGAAAGCAGGATTGACTGAAGGATGGAACTATACAGTGGTAATGCCTTCGGTCAAAGTTATTTTCTGTTAAGTCTTGAAGTCAGCAATTATTAACTAATGTTACTTTCCTTTCTTTTTTATACTTAACACCTTGTATTGCTCTAAGTGGGTCTATCGCTGCTAAGTTTTGTGTGCATCACGTTTAAGTTTTGTACTACAGTTAAGTGGGTTTCACTGTCTAGTTTGTGTTACTGTCAGGTTTGTTGTGTGGTTAAGTCCTAAGGTTTTGGGTATTTTACTTTAGTGTGGATATTTTCTGCTACTAAAATACTTTTAATTACCCTGCTTTAACATAGGTTTTGTTATTAAGTTGCATAGTGCCTGTTCTGTGTAGCTTG
>WEIV01000007.1:7750-21661 GCA_013390005.1 Calyptomena viridis
CTCGGCCCACGTGCCGCGTGGCCGGGAGGCGCGCGCCCGCGGAGGCAGCGGAGGGAAGGGGGGAAAGGAGGGAAAGAGGAAGAAAGGAGAAAAAGAGAAAAAAGGAAGGAGGCGGCGGTCGTCGGTTGTCGTCCGTCGTCGTCGCTGTCGCTGCTGGGTGTCCGTGCTGGTGAGCAGTGTCGTGTGCCTTGTAGCAGTGGTGCGAAGCCGGGGCGAATCTTAAGTGAGGCGCTGGTATCCCTTTTATCCCACCGGGAGAATAGGATAGCGGGGACTTGGCGCGCATCCCCGTCTGCAGAAGCTGCCTGGGCCTTGGGGACTGCAGCCGTGGCGTTGCTGGTCTCGCTCAGTGGGAGCCCAGGCTTGGGAGTGCTTGTCCCTTTGCCACCGTTCAGGAAGCGAGTGCAGGATGAGTCCTGGGAACTCACCAAAGCCCTTTCTGCCTCTCCCACCCAAACAGCATGATGGAAGGCTTTCTGACAACACACTACCAACTTTCCTTTCTGCAAACTCTCCGAAATACTTGAGTAGCTTTTTTTTTTCCCCTGCTAGCTCAGAATCAAATATTTTTCCATTCTGCAGGTAGCAAGTTACCCAGCTGTGCACATAGGGTTGATACCAAACATGGAGAAATGGAGAAATTCAGCCCTTCTTGGAAAGCAAATTGTTCACAGTCACTAAAAAGGGTGTACTTTGCTTCTACTTAGTGTGACACAGATTAGGAGTTTTCCTGAAGTTAGTGATGCTCCAACATTGGTGAAACCAATCTTGAAGACCTTGGTGAAAGAACTACTACAGCAGGGATTTCACATCATTAGTTTTACTTCTAAAAGGTCTAGACAATTGTATGGACACACAAGGAACTGAGGTTCCGAAGAGAATGAACAAATTTTTAAACTTAGCGGTAAGGCATTTTCATTTAAACAGAATTTCTGGAGCTTCCCACAGACAAAATAAGATCACCAGCCACACAGATTTCTATAAAAATGAGTGCTTATTGAAGTATAGCAAGTTGTATGCAAAGAGATAAATGACTGCTGCAAAATTAGTTGTTTTCAATTAAAAAACAACTCAGAATGTACAGGGACTTTCATGTCATTCTCTTATAAAGGGCCTTCAAAGAGGAGTTTTGCTTCAGGACCCTTGCCAGAAGGAGCTCTGGAAGAGGCTGGAATTTCAGTGAGGAATGGCATACTGTGGTGCAACAGCAGCGCATCTGTTGTGAATGGCAGCTGCTGCACAGCACTGAGCATTGTACACTGTCTTGCTATTTGCAGACAACTGTTTTGTATGTTATTTGCTTTCCAGAGCCACCTGTGAAATGTATTCCATGAGTTTTTCTTAGTAAAATCATCATGTATGTTTCAGATACTAGTTTGAAAGTAGTATACTTAGACAAGTGTATTAAAATATCTCAGAGTTCTTAAAGTGTTGACTAAACTGAGGATTGCCATATAAAGAAGTATTAAGACTTCCTCATCAGACAGTGGGTTACTATGCTAATTAACTAAGAGCAATGTGTAGTCTGTAACACCGAAACTTAAATGTTTTACTCTTGTAGCGTATAAAGTCTTTCCTGTAAATGTGAAATGGATGAGTTAATTCTATTAATCATTGAAAGATGTTAAAAATTGCAGGGTTTATTTTGTTTTAAATCATGATGCTTCTAAGGAAATTGAAGAAGTGAACTGTTAACGGGAACTGGTATAGGGATTCTCACCGCAACAGAGAAAGCAGAAAAGAAATAATTGGAAAGTAGTTTCAGCTGACCCCTTTGATAAGACTAAGTTGCATGACATATCTGATGTGGAAGCAGAAATTGTACAGCAATAGGAAGTTGTTATCTCCATATCTCAAATGCTAACACAGTTCCTTCAGTCAACTGTGAGATAGATCAACTCTTGTTATGACAGCTGTTGGAAACTGATGTCAGTACAACTGTGCGATGTCTTTTGATAGTCTTAACTGTTACAAATCTTAAAATATGTTTATGATGTTATCTAAGACACACTGTTTGGAAATGGCTCTATTTATAATCAGAAATTGCTCAAGCTATTTTGGTAAATAAATTATATACTTGTGAATTTCCTAGTCAGATTTGCTTGAAAAAGCATCGTGAACTTTTTGTTTCTGAAGACTTAAGCCTGAGGATTAATTAGTGTTTATACAGCACTTTGTAAAAGCAAAGTCACCAGTGCCAAGAATTATTACTATTTAATCTTTAAAAGTCAGATCAATGACAGACTAAACTGTCAGAGAACTGCTATTTAAAACAAAAATGCTTAAAATCCTCTCCCTCTCCCCCCACACTTAAATAGCTCCAAGTGTACTTTCATTTCAGCCTCACTTACAGACAAGCAAAGATAGTTTTCAGTTTAAATGGGTTAACACCTATCTCTGTTTAAGTATTTGGGGAGACCACCTAAAATCCTAGGGACATTTTACAAAATGAAAAAATCTTTGTTTCTGAAATGCGTTTCCAGGGCCCAAACATTGCACATATTTATATATGCAAATCCTACTCAACAGAGTAATCTATCTGATTAACCAGTGTTACTTCTCTGTGCAACTTCACCCATTTGTGTGATGGGTCAGATCCTTTTAGTGATAGTTTAATTGTATTAAACTTGCATAGCTATTTTGACTTCTGAGGAAAAAGCATCCTTACAGTATCTTTTAAAATTTGCTTGTCTTTCTACTTTACACCAAAGAGAGGTAAGGTTCAGAAACAATTTTCCTCAGAAAATAAATGTACATGTTGGAGAACAAGCAAAGAAACAAGAAATCGAAGACTGCAAAAGTAGAGATGCTCATCAGTGAAGTGTAGAATTAGTAAATAAAGCCATCTCTTCAGGGTTACAGAGACATGTTTTAGTACTTCATTATTATTTAGGGAGAAATAATCAATTTTGTTTTGGCTAGGCCTTAAATTATATTCTTCTTTGACAGCTATATGCATATTATTCATGCAGTGCTAATTACTTTCCTTATAATGTAATTGACTTGTTAAGTAAGAGTATGAATTAATTGGTGGCAAACTACATGATACCGAATCAGGCCTGGTTAATCTGTGTCTGGCTTATTATCTCTTGATATTCAGTGAATTTAAAATTTATTTATACAAATTTAATTAAAAGAAACAAATTTTGCAGACTGACTAATGAAAGCTGACTACATTTATCTGGTAGTGTTGATAACTTGGTCTTACTCAGATGCAAACAGACTTAAAATTTGGGTTTGTGTGTTACTGTGGTGCATACTGAAATATGAACATCTTTGCATACTGAAATATGAACATCTTGAGGATCTGTGGACTCATAAAGCTCTCAGAGAGTAGTTTTCAAACAATGTTTAACAGCTATCAGTTATGCTGACTTTTACTTGCAATTTGTTAATAAACCAATGTAGTTAAGATTTATATACACTTAAATTTAGACTTAAGAATATAGAAGTCAGTATTTCAGATCTCACTAGCCACCATTAAAACTGGATCTTCAAAGAGCTCAGTGTCTGGAATGTTAAACTTCTTTGCAAGTCTGGTCCCAATTATGGGTTCTAAGTTCTTCTGAAAATCTAAATTATATTTAAATACCTACAGCTTATTTTAAGTGTCTGACTCCAGCTTCAGACACAGAACTCTCGTGGATTTGGCCCAAACTCACACAAAGATCTGGCCCTTTAAAACTGCAAATGTAGAGTGAATAATCCTAAATCTTCTAATGATTGTTCTTTTGTAATAAATTTCTGGAATGGATGGCTTAAAATTTCTTAAACACATTTCCATAAATATGAGTTTGAGGAGCAAAATACAAAACACTGAGAGTGGAAATTCCATCACTAAAATGCAGCCAAACTTCTATGAAGTTCAGTAAAACCAGGTGTTTGCTCTACCTGAGATTTCTTTAATGTATTTATTAAAATGCCTTAGAGAAAACTTCTATCATGAGCTTAAAATGTTACTTTTATTTTCAAGATTTCTTTTCAGATGGTAGAGTTGAACTATCATCTTTTCAATCGAAATGATTTCCTTTTGTGTATAAGGATGTTAGGTTTATAATTTTAGTTCTAATAACTTTTGGAAGCAGAGACTTCTTTTTTGTCTCAAGTATAGAAGTATTAGGCTTAAAAGTGTTGCTTGAAGAAGACACAGTTTAATAAATGCACTGAGAGCAAACAAAGTATTACAGTGTATAGGAAATATGGTTGGTCTTTCCTTAGAAAATAAATACACCTCGTAGTCATGTAATACTAGTATTCAAGTATAAATTTATAGAACTATAGACAGTAAGAACGAGCAATGTACACCAAAATCTTAAGTATCTCCAAAGCACTGAAAAATATTTGGTTTTGTTTCAGTTTTCTGTTGTCTATACGTTCTAGATAGTCTGTCCTCAATATAATTCTGCTTAGGAGTTACAAATAAAATGCCACATAAATTATATACAATCTTTTGAATTTTGTACACACAATGATGTGTAGTATTATTGGTTATGTGAACTTCATATTTTTTATAATCTTGCAACACAAAACTGCAAAAAAAATACAAAATCCAGTACCTGTTATCTGATGAAGTTTTCCAGTGCCAGACTTTCTGCAGCTTAATTTCACACTGCCAGAGCTTCTGTATTAAATGCTTTTACCTCCTTTAAAAAAAAAAAAAAAAAAAAAAAAGTATGTCAGCACAAGCCCAGACGAAACTCCAAATCCGGGAAAATAAAATTAACCATGCAGATCAAAGGCAGACGAGCACTGAGACCAAATGCCTGTAATCTGATCAGTGATCAGTTGCCGTACATCAAAGGCAGTGCTTTGGCGAAGAAAAAGAGCTCCTTTTCCAGCAGGTAGTTGCACTCTTAAATTCTGCCTTTCAGTACTCTGCACTCGCTCTTTTCCCCCTTTCCTTGCTTGTGCTGGGAGAATGCACACGGTTCTGAAAGGCTTGGGGTTGAGTGGCTGGATCTGTAGCTTTTGAGTTCCCAAGCTGTGTTGTGGATTGTGTGTTGGAAGCTTTCCCCAGTGCCAGCGGGTTCCGCTTTATCCCTTTCATCTCGCTGAGCTGCAGATCCCATGACATCATTCAATGCTGTGGGACTGGTTAGAGAGCTGTAATACAGCCTGTGGGGGAATGCAGCTAAAGAGCAGCAAGAGTTTGCATGATTTCTAATCAGGTTAGTCCATTGTAACAAACCCAAGGCTCACTTCAAAGTTTTTATTACATTAAAGTTTCCTCCTGAGAAGGGAGAATAGTGAAGATACAAAGTTTTCTTAAAAAAGATGCTTTACTATTTTGTTACAGGAAGTTACAATTTTCTATAAAGTTCTGAAAGTCAGACATGCAGGTTGGTTTGCTAGGCAGCTGTAAGATATGACAGAAAACACTTTTGTTTGTCTTTCTACCGAGGTTTGGAGCATAGGAAATGGTGTATTTTGTGCACTGGAATTGGTGTCTTTGACAAAACCAGGCACAATAGAGCATGCTCTTAGTCCCTGGTTCATGTCCTTCCTGCTACTTACTGTGTGGCCTTTTGCAAATCATTTTATTTGAGCCTGATTCATCTGTGGCTCATGATTCCTTTACAAAAATGAGCTCTAAACCTGCCATAAGTAGCTCATAGGAGTGTTTTTCAGTGTAAAGGCATTTTTTAGCCAGAGTAGCTTTGAAGTGGCCACCATTGCGCTGTCAGCAGAGGGAGGCTTTTGGGACTATGGAAGTATATTGACAGACATTCTCTGTGCTGCTGCAGTTCATAGTCCTTCACGGTCCCGTGGATTGCTGAAGGGTTCTCTGTGGCCCTGGAAAGCAGGGGAATCCTTAAGGCTGCTGTGACTCGTTCTCTTGCAGTGCAGAGGAAAGGCAGAAAAAATGTACGACTGAATTTCGTTTTCTGTGATCTGAGACAAAGCTAGCTTTTGGCAGAGAGATTAATTCAGCCCTCTGTACTTCGACTGTTAATAAAACATACAAATATCAAGCATGATGGCTTTTGGGATAATCAACCATATTAAAGATGTCACTGAAGTTCTCATCAACATATACCCCATACTTCAGGCATACCACATGTGCAGATGAAAGTGATACGAGCGTGTCAACTGGTAGACTCCTGCAAATATTTGCACACTGAGTAACCGAGAATTCATTTGAAAGGCAAAAGTAAAAAGAGGCAATATGCTAGACACAGTTGCCTTAAGCATTAAAACAAAAGCAAGCAATGAGCGGATAATGGGTACTGGATAGTCGAGTGTGGGAGAGATAACGTGTCTTGTAGGGATCCCTCGTTCTGTTCCCTGTGTGTGGGCTGCATCCTCCTCCCTCTCCGTACTTGTATCCCCCTCCTCGCCCGCTGCCCCCGCCGCCGGCGCCGCTCGGGAATGATGCTCCCGCGGCTCTCGATGGGTTAGGGAGCCTTCTGCTGGTGGGATGGCGCGCTGTGGGCACCACCAGGACAGCAAGGAGCACTGTGCTTCCCAGTGATGGTAATGAACACTTACGGAAAGATTTGAGAACCTTGCAAAGGGTGCCACAGAATGTAATTTTGTTACTAGTTGGACATAGTTTCAATACTGTTTTGGATCACCTATCCAGGCAGGCCTTTGGGGGATGTTCTGGTTAGTGAGATGGAGAAGACGTGTTGCAGGTACAAAGGAGTATGGTGCAGGTAATGAATCTTTCAGGTATACGCTGCTGGAAAAAAATGTAAACAAACCATAAATTTCTCTCTTTCTCTAATTTCCACTTCCATCTATTATAAATAAAATTATCCAGGTTGCTAACTTCTATTTTAACATTAATTTGTGCTCTTCTGACATATGGCTTCCCCCTATCACCAGAAAGTTTTATGATAAGAGTCCATTTGTAGCTTTCTTGGTAAAACCAGAAATGCTTATGTTGAAATAAAATTTATGGGTGAGCTGTACAGAACTAAAATAACTCTTTTCATTTCAAAAGTGCTTTAAGAACAATACTGTTCACAGAAAGCACCTTTTAGTTCTCTAGATTTTAAGCAAAACCAAGGTGGTCTATTAAAGGTCTTTGATCTTTCTTTTGCACATATGAAAAAGAGAAGTAAGGTTAATTATTGCCAATTTAACCTTCTAAAGATTAAGCTTTGCATTTTGCATTTATGACACTACTTTTCACTGTGGAGTCTGTTAGCCTGAACTATCTGCTATTTCCTATTCTATGGCTTCCTCAAAATTTGGCCAGATGTGTGTAACAATTGTCTATATAGTCCAATATTTTTTCAAAGGCTGATAATGATTTTTTCTCCTTACGTAAAATGAGGATAATACTGTGATTTGTGAGGGACAGGACAGACTAGTACCAGAGCCAGAAACAGAATCGATCTAACATGAAACTTCACTTTTACACCTCCAGATCAGCTCATGCTTCCTCTTGTAGTCACTAATCCAGCAAGACGTTCAAGCACAAGTGGTCTGATTGAAATCCATTAGACTACTCTTTAGATGCTTGATTCTAATTACTGAAATTACTGGAGTAGGATCTGACTTGAAACTGGGGACCCAGCTTTTACTCACTATGTAAGTATCTAAAAAGCTTTTCTAGAAGAAGCATTTGTGAATCCTGTGCAAAACCAGAGGGAGGTGTCTCTGAAGTCCTGCAGAGGGAGATGCTGTCTTCCTAATTAATTGCTTGAACTGTTCTAAACTTAGACAGAATCTTTCTTGAGAAACACTTAGGGGGTTTACCATTCTCTTTTTACTACATGAGGACCTCAAGCTCTTAAGGAGGTCGCTTCATTGTTCTCTTAAAGAATTAGTCAAGTTAAATCCCACTTTAAGAATTTTTAGGGAAACAGAACAAAGTGCAGGGCTGCTATTCATACTGAAAATGCTTCATTGGGTCAAAGCCATAAAAGATAGTCAGCTGATAGATGTGAAAACTTTCTGGAGATGTTTCTTAAATATAACTAAATCTTGAGAAAAACTCTTGATGGAAGAAAGAATCAAACAAAACAAAAGGCCTTGTACCCATGCCCCACATTTAACATATTTAATATTTATGCTATACCTTATATACTTGTGTCATTTACATCAAATGATTATCATGTTGTTTTATATACATGCTGTCAGCACCACTTCTCAGCACCTCTTCCCTTTGCTTTACTTCAGTATTGCGTAAGGTTTGTGCAGCCAGGTTTTGGTAGTAAGGGAACTACAGGAGTGGCTTCTATGAGAAGCTTCTAGAAGCTTCCACCATGTCTGGTAGAGCAAATGCCAGCTGGCTCCAGGACAGACCCACCACTGGCCAAGGGTGAGCCAATAAGAATGATAGAAACTCCTCTGTGATAACATATTCAAGAAGGAAGGAAAAAATTACTGTGAGGATGTAACTGCAGCTAGAGAAGAGCAGAGGGAGAATATGAGTGGGAGAAGAACAGCTCTGAAGACATCAAAACCAGGGGAGAAGGAAGTGGTTCCCCTGCAGCATGTGGAGGACCACAGAGAAGCAGAGATTCACCTGCAGCCGATAGAGGAGCCCACGCCAGAGCAAGTGAATGCCCAAGACAGAGCTGTGAACTTGTGAGGAAACCGTGCTGGAGCAGGCTTCCTGGTAGGACTTGTGGCTTGTGGGGGACCCACTTTGGATCAGCCTGTGCCTGAAGGACTGCGCCCTATGGAAGAGTGACCCACGTTGCAGCAGTTCATGGAGAACTGTTGCCAATAGGATGGACTCACACTGGAGAAGGTCATGGAGGACTGTTTGCTGTGTGAGGGACCCCACGCTAGAGCAGGGGAAGGACTCTTCTCCTTGAGCAGCAGCAAGAACAATGTATGATGAACTGACCGTAACTCCCACTCGTTTTCTCCCTGCGCCACTTGGGGAGGAAGAGGTAGAACTTCGGAAAGAGGGAGGGGTGGAGGGAAGGTGTTTTTAATATTTATTTTACATCTCATTTTCCCTCTCTGATTTTGTTAGTAATAAATTCAATTAATATCCCCATTTCAAGACTGTTTTGCCCATGACAGTATTTGGTGAGCGATCTCTCCCGGTCTTGATCTCAACTCATGAAGCCTTCGTTATTTCTTCTCTCCCATGTCCAGTTGTGGAGGGGAGTGAGAGAGCAGTTTTGATGGGTGTCTGTTGTCCAGCCAGGATCAATCCACAAGTACATAGGAGTTGCAACAGATTTTCAGAGGAGAGGTCGGGAATCATCACAAGAAAAGCAGTGCCATCATTGTTGCCCACTCACTGCCCATGCAAACATTGTTTGTGCTAACTGCAACCTTTCTAAGTGTGGCATAAATGCTGGATATTCTATTACAAATATCACACCAGCATCATTGGTGCAGTTGAAAGCTTTCATCATGCTCATCTACTGGGACTGCTGTCTCCTGATGGTAAGTGGTGAGCTGCTGATATATAGAGGTGGAAGACCATTTTCAGAACCTTTTGTGACAGGTCAGCATTGGGAAGCAGTACTTGTCTATTTAGGTCCCAGCTCACGTCAAAGTGCTGATCATCACTCCTCTAAAGCACTAGGGAGTTATTATTCCATGAGGCTAGTCAGTTCTGTGGTCAGGAGAGATGCTTTAGAACACCCAAATCCATCTTCCTGTATTATCTGCATTGCCACCCTCAATAAAAGCTAACATCCTGTTTCTTCTATATTACATGGCTGTGCAGGTATTGCTGATACCTACTCCCGTTCCCTGCTACAGTGCTTTCAATCTCCCTAGGAGTCATAAGGTTCATTGAGAACCCTAGAAACAGGACCTTTGGGCAGAAAAATCAAGACCCTTTGGCATTTCCTCAAAGACTGGCTCACTGTTATCACACAGTATGTCATCAGACTAACCATAATCTGCAACACTCTGCACAATTATTGCAGAGCAACTTGTTCTAGTTAACACTACCTTTGAATGTAATTCTGTTAGTTTTTGACTTTCATGGAGAAAAGTCCTGTCTGCCTTAATATGTTTTTCAATGGCAGGTCTTTGACCACATGACATGGGAGGAGAAACCTTGGCACCTTTGGTTTTTCCTGTCATTGGTCCTGAATTTTTATTGCTGTTTGCCTGTGGTTTGTTTTTTTTTTCCCCCCGTGGGTCTTCATAAGAGACAGCTTTGACTCTTATGAGTACCTTAAGATCTAAACAAAATGGAGATATTTTGCTTCTTGACTCATGAGGTGGATCATTCTAAGGGAAGCTTCAAGGGCAGTGCTGCATCTAGATAATGTGGAAGGTTGGGAATATGCTTTGAGGTTCTCCTCAAGGATGATGTAGGTGCACCCAGTAGGGAGTAATAGCTAATTTACCTGTAACTGGGGGTCAGAACTTGTGGGTTTATTTCTGGTACTATTATATGGCTATGACTGGAGGCAAGTTACTTTTTCTCATTGTGTTAGGTCCTTGGTTTTGTAAGTTATAGCTAAAATTGAATCAGAGAAGCAGTGTTAGTTTATGCTATATGGCCAACCAGTTTCCCCCGGTATGTTTTCCTATCTCTTTTAAAATAATGCAAAGATAATTATTTGTATAAATACCATATCTGAGATTAAAAAAAAATCACAGACTGAACTGCGCATGCATTAATTCTGAATGAATTCCAAACCAAAATAATATGGTTCTGAAACTTCAAAAGTTTCTGTATTTAAAGTGTTCTTGAAGATTAATAAGAGTAACAAGCATCTCTAGGGCAATAGTGTGCTTCTCACTTACTGTGCACTGAAGTTTCACAGCCCTTAGCTATCCTTACACACATCCAAGAAGTAAATCAACAGTGTAAGTATTGTGTCTTTGTAATTGTTCTTTATTGTTTCATTAAATAAAAACATAAAGTTTCTTCTCTCTTCTACAGAGAGTTTCTCAACTGTACTGAAATGGTCCACTGTGATTTTCTGCCTGTTAGAGTGGGTGAAGCTGTGCACCAGCATGCAAACTTTAATAACATAGCATTCTTTCCAGAGGTGGAAGTTGTGTCAAGGAATTGATTTCTCCCAAGGCTGTTGAAGCTTGATTATCAATATTGTTCATGTAGCTGGAATACGAGATTTGATAGACCCATGATTTTGTAATTTGTATTTCAGAAGCCAATAGATGTTTTTGAGCCACTGCATTTTCTTCCAACTTAAAAAAAAAATAATTATGTACCTCATAGCACACCCTTCTCTTCTAAGCGCTTTATTATCCAGCCTTTTTTCTTAAAGCATGCTAAGGTCTCACCCAGGTTATGCTACGTTTTGTAAAAACACAGTATGAAACCCCCAACTCTCCAAATCCAAATCTAACTGTTCTATAGAAGATGAAAGGAAAGCAGGCTAAGTGGGAAGAAAAGGAATGGAGAAACAAATCTGACATACGCAATTTACTGATACACAGTAGAGATCATAACATAGAGATCGTAACTACTGGCCACCTGCCTAGTTGTTATGAAAACATGTTTGGAAGTATCCCTTAAGAAAATTGCAGCAAAACAATTTCTAAAAGATCGTGAAGTTAGTTGCAACTAAAAAGGATGCTCTTATTTTAGACACAATGTTGTTTATAAATACCTATGTCTGATCATAGAGACACTGCAATCACATGACCACACCTCCATCTTCAAGCATTTGCCCAGTTTTGCTATTTATTTTCACTCTAGTTCAGAGTTTTCCCCATTTAAATGAAACAATCTGATTCTGTTTCACAGATCTTATACTTCTTCCTTCCTCTTCCCTCTTTTCTACCAACCTTAGTAAGAATTAACCCTCTTTCCCAATCTTTGTTTTCTCCACAAATAATAACAAACTAAGAACAAGTTTACTTACTTTTTTTTTGTCAGTGTCTCGTTTGAAATTGTCTTCTGAAACACTATTTTTTACCAGACTTAGATTCAGTGCCCTGTTTGGTTAAGGTATGAACCTGGAGAAATACAGTAGTCGCAATCCTCAAATATGACTTGTAGTTTCTTGTGAATTAAATCAGTACAACTCCTAATAATTCAATTCTACTTTCCTCAATTTGTCATTACTTTGGCATCTAGGAGGTCATTTCAGTAGTTCAAGTGAAAAATCTCATACTGCCTGTATCAAATCCTATATACCACAGTACACATACTGCAAACACAAATCCAAGTTTCAGTGCTGAGCAATTCAAATTCCATATGGAATGACTGCAAACTGTGGTCACTTACTCCCTCTGCAGTCAAGATTCTAAGAACCTGAACTTAGTCACTCAGAAGTTGATAATCACATTGAAAATTGGAAAAGGGGTAGAGAGTTGAGGTTTCTTCAATTCCATCCCTATGGCAAAGAGCTTATATGTCCCTGTATTTAAGCAGGAGACAGTCAACAGGACTTAAATACATGCATATTTCTGAACTGAGGCCTAGCCTGCATGTTATTTTTGGATAATCAGATGTAAAAACCCTTTCCTCAGATGATGATATATTAACTGACTTGTAGAGCAGCATTAGTGTAATTTTTCCATGACTTTCACCTCCTTGAGAAAAGTAGGTTTATTTGAAGATATTAAAGATAAGAAAATATACAGATTGTCACCACTCTTAAATAGGCAGCTTTGATAAATGGCACTATCATTAAGAAGACATCTGAACAGAATCAATGTCTCAGAAGAAACAGTAACTGTATCTAATCTCTAAACAATTGTCTGCAGTCCCAGTTGCAATGCATAATTTCTCTTCCCCAAGTATTCTACTTCAAAAGAGTTGATAGATTTGCTTTTTTGTTGTTGTTGTTTCCTGGTTATAGATGATAAACTATACTTTCCCTGTATGAAATATTCACAGCTTTATCCTACTGTCCTTAAGAAATCTTCCATATCAGCCATAAAAATGCCAAAAGAATAAGGAAAAATATAAACAAAAAAACATATGTTATAAAGGGATCAGGCTCAGCTGCTGCCGCCAACTTTTTTAAAGCAGATGTTCTTCTTCTGACAGTCATCTGTTTTTAGTCCGGAGTTCTGTATCTAGTTTGACACACATTTCCTAGCACATGATTTGGAAAGCTTTCATATCTTTTCCCTAGATACATTTTTGCACTTTTCCTCACCTTAAAACTCTTTATGGTCTTCTAAAAAGCAATGAGATATGAGAAAAACAGTTGAATGAAAAAAACCCAAGATATTATAAAGACTAAGTGAAGATGACTCAGGAAAAGCAATCATAGGTTCTAATAATATCTTCAAAGTAGTATTATAAGTGATGAGAGGGCAGCTTTAAGATTTGGTTGGAAAGGGTTATGAAAGTATAACAGATTTTTTTAATCAAGAAAATATTCTGACAGCAGTTTATTTTAGAAAAGGTAATTAAAAAAATCAATCAAGTTTGGTGACTATCTCCTAATGCATATTAATTCCTTACTGAATTTTCACAGAAAAGTAATTTCTTAGAAGCCTGGTTATTCTGTGGAACATGCCCTTGAATGACAAAGTGTTGTGCTTCTTATTTTTGAGTTACATGCTTGGTCTCTTTCAAAATGTTGAGCTGTAGAAATCTGGTTCCATTATTTATATGATATATTCCATCTTTGGACCCATTCTATGTACTCTGGTGTTAAACATATACTTTTATCAAGGAGTGAACTGAATTTTATAGAATGGCCAAAACCATCAGCAACATGATAATGCCCTTGTTCTTCTGCAGCTTAACATTGCTTTGTATGAAATAATTTCTTCTTTTGTTTGTTCTGGACCTCCAGACTTGTTTTATTTGATACCCCTAATTTCTTTTAATGAAATAAAGAGGGAACATTTGCTCTATACAAAGATTTGGGGTTTTGTTTTGAGTTTTAAACATTTACTTTTTTACTTGTATTGGGTTTTGTGTGGCTAGGTTTTGGTAGCAGGGGGGCTGTAGGGGAGACTTTTGTGAGAAGCTGCTGGAAGCTTCCCCCATGTCCAGCAGAGCCAATGCCAGCTGGCTCCAGGCAGGACCCGCTGCTGGCC
>WEIV01000007.1:22052-79551 GCA_013390005.1 Calyptomena viridis
AAGAAACACTTTGTTATATTTTCTCTCCTCTGCCCGTTTGCAGGGGGAAGTGAGAGAGTGACTTTAGTGGGTACCTGGCATCCCGCCAGGGTCAAACCACTACATTACCTTAGAAAATATTATCATGAAACTACTATCTCATTTGGCACTTAGTAGTAATACTTCGCAATTTAAAGGATCCATGATCCGTGAGAGATCAGATCACTGGTGTGTTCTTCAAGATCATGGCAAATATCTAGACTAAGCCTTATGCCCCGTTGGACTCCTTTTGTAAGCAGGAACTGTGTAAAGATGCAGTCTACAAGAAGCTACAGAATGGGAATATATCTATAGGCTAAAGATGGGTTATATGTTGAGATCACTACCATCAGTAGCAAGTGTTTTCATAAATTTTAAGAGCTGCTGCTATGACAGTGTAACAGTTTGCAGCGATCACAATACAGACCTTGTGTTCCATTTCTCCTTAACCTGCAGCATCTGGCCCTACACTGCCCCTGCCTTGCTCCTGCAACTCAGATGTTACTTGCATAGCCTCTCTTCTCCATCAGAAGAAGGAGCAGAGGCTTAAAACTCTGTTCTCACCTCCTTTTCTCTGTCCTTTGAAACATCTGCTTCTTCTCAGAGCAGACTGGAGTAGGGAACCTGTATGTCCCAGAAAGGAAGAGGATGACAAAATATGGCTCTGTGAGATGGCAGAGCCAAAGAAGGTGAACATAGAGGAGATCTCAGCCTCTGAGAACTAGTCTGCTTGGCATCATCCACTGTCAGACGTTATTTTCAATCATAAAGTCAATCATAGAAGACCAAGTTAGAAGAGACATCAAGGACCATCTGGTCTAACCTTTCTTGGCAAAAGGATGACCTAGACAAGATGGCTCAGCACCCTGTCCAGCCAAATCATAAATGTGTTCAACACAAGCGAATCCACCACTTCCTGGAGATATTATTCCAGTGGCTCATTGTTCTCACTGAGAAGAATGTTCCTCTTGTGTCCAAATAGAATCTCCCCAGGGTTAACTTGTAGCCTTTACCTCTCATCTTTTCCATGTGACTCCTTGTAAAAAGGGAGTCTCCATCTTCTTTGTACCCACCCTTTAAATACTGGAACATGATTATAAGGTCTCCCCTAAGCCTTCTTTTCTGAAGGCTGAACAAATGCTCTCGCCCTTTCCTCATATGGCAGGTTTCCCAGTCCTAGGATCATACTTGTGGCCCTTTTCAGCCTGTCCCCATCTTTTTTTGTACAATAGGGACCAAAACTGATCACAGTATTCCAGAAGAAGAGGTCGGGGATCCACCGTGACACAAAAGTGACTGCTCTGGAATGTCACTTTTTTCTGAAAAAGACTTTAGTAGGACTGAAACACTTACAAATTTGTGATACTTATTTAGTACTCCTATCACTGAAAGGTTCAAAAAGTATCACTCCTCTCTACTATAGGGAAAATATGTATGAAAGGATCTCTGAGAATGGTTTGCTCTTACTTGCTACTGATCTTTGTTGTATATATTTACTTAAAGTGAATAAACCCTGTTATTTCATCAGCTTCTATATGTCTGTCCCCATTATAATATTTTTTATGATAAGGAAAACTAAATCATTCAAACTAGCTGTACAAACCTGCTCTGTACAGTTACACTGTACTCACATTCTGGTAAACTGCAGCTACACTGACTTCTCCGACTCTCATTAGGCACTGGGCTTCCTACAGTGGTATCTTTTCTGCCAAAAAAATATTGTGCCAGTATTCAAATTTTTTCACAGGGTTTATGGAAGAAGCTGTTTCCCTTTCACATGATGGAAAGTATTTGTAACATGCCAACAACTTATATTCAATAAAGCATATAAGGCTATGCCCAGTTTTACTTCACTCCAAGACTTGAGTTTCAGCCATTGCCCAAGAACAGCACTTTCTTGCAGCGTCTCCTTCTGCAGGAGGCAGAAAGGCTACCAACATCAAGAGCTTTAGCTTCCCCTCTGGAGGATTCAGTGAGGGGCTGATGGGAGAATATGTAGATTTGTGAATGAACTTGGCATTATGTCATCACCAGGTGTTGCTTTTAATAGCTATGTCGTTTTCTGTGCTAAACAGTAATCAGAAGCAGGTTTGCTGATACTGCGTTACCAGGCTACATGCAGGCTGCTATCAGTTCTCTCACGCTGGATAGGGCTGTCAAGCACTACCTGGAGATACTCTGGTTGGACAAGGAAAATCTGTGTTGCTGGGCATTTGTGAGGCAATTATTCCTGTGTTTTTTCCAACCTACATGAGCAGTGTCGACCAACAAGAATCTGACTGGGGTAAGGGAACAGCTAGAACAATCCATTTTGTATATGTGCTCTTTGTTTTCCTTCCTAGTTCTACTTGGTAAATATACATAAAAAATTCAAAATAAAGAATAAGTATTCTTTCATTTTATACCTCTTCATCAGCCACAGAAATAAGAATGAATAAACACTGGTAAGGAGGCAATGATGGGACATATGATATCTCTGAGACTCATATTTCTAAGGGACAAGGGAGGATCTTAATACCTGTGGATAAATGTACAGGACAACTGTTCGTTGTTAATTCAGAAATAATACAGTGCCCTGTATCACAAAGCTGCATGCTGTACCCAACAGAAGATCTAATTACTCAAAGACTATTTGCTTGATGGTGTTAGAATTTTGGCTGATTGAAAACAAGAGCCTTTTGTTCTGTAAACCTGTCTGAATAGTGAAGCATCCAATACTCTTCATGCTATTCATACTGTCAGGAAAGAACTTTAGCCAGCAGTGGGTTCAGGATATACTTGATGACAGGTGTGGCTTCAAGAACCCTCAGAACACCACTACTATCCGGAAGTATCAAATACTAGTGATTTAAGGGATTGTGGTATGATTTCAAATAGACTTATTTCCTAGACTCCTTACGTTGATGGGAGTGTGCAGACACAGGCCGAAACTCATTATGTAGACAGTATAGTTTCATGAAAACGATCTCTTCTGGATGATGACCCTCACATTATTTTAACAGTGAAAGCCAGTGTAAGATGCTAAATCTCTGGAGAAGACTTCTAGCATAGAAGAAGTCAGTGGGCAGAATGGGAGGTGAACTCAACTGAAAATGTCTTGAAGTGTGCATGAAGATGATGATAATCAGCAGTTTAGAGGTATGCTGCAGTGTCTATGAAAATGCACAGAGATTTACAGATTAGTGCTACATTTTCATGCAAGATTTGTAGCAGAGCAACCTTGAAAAGTATAAGACTTTGCATAGTGTTACAGTTACTCAAAGAGAGAATTAAGAATAGCAAGTACTAAAATAAAGACCCTATCTTTTGCAATATAAAATGAAAGGTTCTGATGTGTTAAGAACCACTTAGGATCCTTAGTGCTGTAAATAACAGTATATGTTATTGGTACTATGATTTACTGCCACCATTTCACACTGGGTTAAAAGCCTATCTTTTAGCCAACTATGGAAAAGTGACAATTTTCAGCAGTTTGGGGCTGTACTAACATGCTATGTAGATAGTTCTGCATATATGCTGTTCCTTCAGCCCTGCTAGTTCAGCCCAGTCAAAGCTCACTGTTGCTTGGCCAAGATCACACTAAGGTTTTGTGGGGGTGTTGGTTCCTTTGCTGAAGAACAGCTTGCCTACATATCCTGCTCAGCAGACAGGCCTTCATCCTTGTGTCCCAAGCCACAGCCTGTGCAGGCTCCCTGAGGTCCTGCCTGCATGGACTGATGTTGCCCCTGAGTTGCTGGTCAGTGAACACTGGCTGCCTTAGGTTTGGGCTGCCTGGTGGGGCAGTGATCTGCTCTGAGTCAAGGAGCAGATACTGCCTGTCATCCTGTGAAAAAGGCAATATGCAGCATGTTAGGTGCTGCTTGGTTCTTTCTGCCTGATTACAGAAAGGGAGCGGCATGTTGTATCGCTTTGAATTGGAATGAACCACTATAAATAATTGTACTATTTACTGAATCTTTAATTCTTTGAAAATCGTGTTAATGCTATGCATGTCTTGCCATTTTGATATGCATAGCTTTCACATGTCTCTTCCTCAGCATACATGCTTTGAAAATAGAAATGTGAATGGGAAGACTATATAGAAGAAGGAGAGTATAAGCTTACCATTTTGGGAACTGGTAATCTCTCTGGTTTAAAATGCTTTGATAGCTACCTTTTAATTAAGGATCTGCCAACAGCAATTCTCATCCCTATTTCACAAGAAATATAGTTCTGTTCAAAGCTGTTTTTTTAATGGCATGATATGGTTACCTCAACTACATTTTAGAGCTAGGCTCTTTCTCTCCATGCTGAAACCATGCAGATACTTATGTTGAAATAGAAGGTATTGTGAATATGATTCACATTTGTCTGTCGTTATATTTATTTCATCTTCATCTTTTGTGAATAGTATTTTGTATTTCCAATAAGTGATTTAACTTAACTACTGCCTTCCACAGAAGCTCAGAGTTAAACTCTAAATGTTATTTACTTCCCTTTAATTACAAAAATAAATCAGGTTAGCTTGTAATTAAAGATAATGATAATGTTGTTTGATACCTTGTGGGAAGAAGTTTAAATATTCCATGACCAAGGAAAGCTAGAAAGAAGGGCAACAAAAAATAGCAGAAGATTCTTTTTCCCCCCTTTCTTTTCTGGAATGCAGAACAAAGATAACAACCCCCAGCAAATTTAGTATGCAAACAAAATGCAGGAAGATGGTAGCAGTTGTAGATCCACTGGATGCAAGAGAAGAGAGCACTGAAGTAGCACTGAAAAACACACACATGAGCTCACATAGATTTTGAGGCCCACCTTCAAGAAGTCACCACTCCCACCTAATTGCTTATGTTCTTCCAATGGAGAGAGCAGAAACAGGGCATCACGGACTTCTCTCTCCATCTACCTCTTAGAATATAATCATAGAATATCCCAAGTTGGAAGGGATCCACAAGGATCATCGAAGTCCATCTCCTGGTCCCACACAGAACAACTTCAAGAATCACACCATGTGCCTGAGAGCATCGTCCAAGCACTTCCTGAACTCAGACAGGCTGTGACCACTTCTCTAGTGAGCCTATTCCAGTGACCAATCATCCTCTGGGTGAAGAAACTTTTGCTAATATCCAGCCATGTCTGATATTCAAGTATAATGAAATTTTCTTGTATCTTTGCTAACTGTTTCTTTACAGAAGGGAAGAAATAATGAGAATGAGGGCCACTCGTTCACAACTAATTATTACTATATTGAAAATTTAATATATACTTCTGCCATATAAGTGAAAGTTTTATCATGGATATTCCTGGTGTTTTAAACTATGAATCCTCAGCAACATGGCTATCTTGATGTACCTCTGGAAGTTTCAAACACCAGTCCATAAAACACTGTGCACAGGGATGACTTCCCGACCCAGTCAGAGGAGGATAAATCTGAACTGTATTTCGTAGTTTCCTGCTATTTCATCTCTTTCCTGCTTCATATGTGTATGTATTAGTAGTAATCTCATGAAGGACTTAATCCATCTCAATGGAGTTCTTTTCACATATGAAGTATGCTGACATATGTAGGAGACAACACAAGAATGGATGTAAAGAATGGATGAAAATCAGTNCGTAGGAGACAACACAAGAATGAAAGAAAAGGTGGTTCTTAACACAGCTGTAAAGAATGGATGAAAATCAGTCTGTTCTTCCTGTGTGGATTGTGTCATTTGCTGAACTTGTGGGATAGACTGAAGACTGGATAACTTTTGCTGAGTTTAGAAGACTTGATTATTTATTTTGTAAAAGTTTTGTAGGTTGTCAAAATTTTGTAAAATATGCTTTACGAGACATTGCAAAATTGATAAAATAACAGCATTGTCTTTTCTGCAGATGTTAACTATTTTAGAAGGCAATAAAGTTTACAGCTGAGATCACATTGAACTCATATTTGTAATATTGTCTGGCTTGCTTTTTAAATATTTTTGACAGATTTGTGAATGCTTTTAGGTAGGGGAAGTGGAGGCAGTAGTCATAATTACCTACATTATTTAAGTTTCCTGAATACAAAGAATAAGAAAAGTACAATTGCACGCTGACTCTAGAGAGATTGGATAGGGCAAAGGAACTTAAATAACACTTTCTCTGAAAAGATCAGAACCTCTCCCTTGATGTGGGTTTTCCCTAGCAGAATCAGCTAGAAAGGCTTTGGGTATTCCTATGAGGCTACTGCCATCTCAATACGGGAAAACTTCCCCGTAAGTGTAGCAATATATAAACATTATATTTTGATAATAATATGATATATATTCCTTTTTTGAAATCTGGAAATGATCTTCAGTACAATGAGGAGAAAGGGAACAAACGAGTCTCATTGTATGATGATGATTTTGTTATTTTTGCAAATAGCATAGAAGATGGGGACATAGTGATTTATATAAAGGATAATTAATTTCAAAAGCTGCCCTACTGTTCCTTTTGACCATTTTACTTGAAAAAAAATTCTGGTATTTGAAAACTCCATTACTTGCAAAAATAAGTTCTGCCAAGTCTGGACTTGTTTGATATTGCTGGAGAACTCGTTTTTTCCACATTTCCCTGAAAATTATACTGTGAAGTCTCTCACTATCCTCCCTGTGATATGACTACTGAGTTTTCCTTGAAGAGTTCCTTTCTCTGACTTCCAACTATTCAATGAGTGTAAAGAGGTGATAACTAGAGCAAGCCCTCACTCCAAATTTTTGGTAATCTGATACTTCCTTTCTCATTGAACTGGTCTTTATATGCCTTGATGTATACAAGGTCCTACTGAGGTGGCTGAGCCCAAAGCCTCCTGTATGGCATTAGATGGTGTTAGGTGCTTCAAAAAATCCATGAATTCCTGTAACAGATCACAGAGGAAAAAAACCCAGCACATAAAAATCCTCACAAAAATTCCCAAAAGTCACAAGTTGACTTGTGCTTGACATCTTAACAGTTTCATAATCCACAGATAAAACAGTGAGTTCTGCCTAATGTAAAATCTCTAGACAGTTTCATTAAATGCAGGGATTATGTCCAGGGTTTATTTTGTAAAAAGACACTTGCTCAAGAAAATATACAGTATGCTGTGAATTCTAATTTAATTTTGATCCCTTTGTTTAATTTTGTCTTTCCTTTTTCCCCCTAGAAAATGTATTAAAAATAGAAATTCCTACTTGGATTAAAAACTTCTCTTAAAAAATGAGGGACATAGACCAAAACCAAAACAAAATGAAGATGCTTATGTTTATTAATCAGGTGAAAAAATGTTATCATTGAACAAGCAATAGATGTTAGAAAATAAAATGTGTAAGCATTTTAAATTTAATGACTTATGACATTTGAAAGTATTTCAGCTACGAAAGGTGTAAAATATAGGGGATTTTTATTTTTCCTATTTTTTTTGCTGCATATACTGATTGAAATAAATAGAACTATTCATTTTACTAGAAAGAAAGTTTTTACTTATCTCGCTTTAAATTGAAGATTTCCTAACGTAAATTTTTACTTCAAAGTATTATATGTACAGTGTGCTGAAGCACATTTTCACTTGTTTCCCAGTAAGTAGCTGCTCCTCTCAGTAGGAGGGCAAGATAGAAGATACTACAAGCCAAATTAAAGGGCACTTCAGTTAGTATAAACAATCAGCCCTGTTCCCATATCTTAAGTCTTGTACTTCCTGATGGATTTCAAAGTCTATTTTGTTCTGCCCACCCATAGAGTAACTTGAGCTCTTACTAGTTAGAATTTCTAACTATTACAATTGGTTTGTGTGATTTATGTTCTCTAAGTGCTGCTGTCTGTTAGCTGTCATTTGTCTGGCAGGAATCTGTAGCCACCTGTCACGGCGTAAATACAGTGTTCTACAGTTTTATGCTGTGTAGCCTTATCTAAACTGAAGATGTGTCATGGTTCTATACTTTATCATTATATTTTAATTTAGTATTACAAGTCTCGTGCCAAAATAATTTCCTGAAACCTGTGTCTATCTTGATGCAGACAATTGTAGTTCTCTCTTTACATGTAGACTCCCTCTTTTGCATATATAATTTTGTAGAAGGTGGAAGTGCATATGATTCAATGTAGTTATTCCATGCATACACCCACCTTTTAAGAATAGTTTATCTGCACATGCAGATGCCTTAAGCTCAGAAGTCTTAAACAGGTTTTTCTGGGTTACCAAAATGCCCCAGGCTTCTCCTTCCCATGGTAAAACTTTCGTGATATATTCTTGGTTAGGAAATGCGTGTGAAAATCCCTAAAAAGAAGTCTATTAAGACAAACAGTACTTTGTCTGCCATTCTGTAAGCTCAGAGTCTCCCTGTCAAGTTGGACAGATGTCCATATCCTCCTTCTTTCACTGGAAATCACCTCAGTCCCTACCATTATATTTATTCCAGGGTCCAACTGAGTACTGATCCTGTAGTGAGTACAGAAATGTGCCAGCTAACTCAAGGACAAGAAGCAGTCTGAATGTGCAGCCTCGTACAGGAAGCAGAACAAATTTGCCTGGACTGAGCACTGTGCTGTCATCTTATGTTGCTTGGGGTCCAAAGAAGTTATCTCTAAGCGAGATGGGTTATCTTTATTTCATGTATTTGGTGGTCTGCTTTCCCCTGAGACGTAAGGTTCTGTACAAAGGAGAACAACCTGCAGGCGATGCTTCTTGGCCTGTGGAGAAAGCTCAGCATGCTCCCCTAGTCCTGACTCTTGCCGTATGAGCCCTGCCTTCTGCCACCTGTGACATGTTCTCCTGGGGGTACCTGAGAGAGGGGTTAGTGGCAGAGATGCCCTCAAATGTCTCGTTTCCAGAGGAGGCAGCAAATGATTTGGGGGTGGAGTGATGAGGGCCACATGTGAGGAGTTCCCTGAAGGCACTGGGGTGGGCCAATAATTTAAGCATTGTAGAACATCATATTCATTTAATTAGACCTTGGCTGGTTTGATATTCATAGTGGTTTCATTTCTCTTGCCCTTTCCCACCCTTTCAAGGAGTGGTGATTAAGAACTACTTTTTGGTTAATTGCTTTTTAATTCTACTGCTTTAAGTGGTGAAACTGGATAAGATACACAAAATGCATTATACTGCTTGCACTTTATGACTAGTCAGCTCTCTAGAGTTGCACTAAGGCCAAAAGGATCAGGACCAAAAATTGCATCTGGCCTTTGAAACTAGCTTTGTTTAAACACTTCCATATATCTCATAGCCTGGGGTGAGGAAGTGATTCAAATGCAGTTCTCACGATAAGACTATAGCATATGGATGTCAGCAGTACTGTCCTGGCATGGGACAGCTGAATGATGTGGTGTCTGGCTGCAGGAGGACGTGAACAAGCAGGAGATGGGGAGACCCAACATGAGCAGGAAATATAACACCAAGATCTTTGCTCTGCACTTCCCCAAATTACAGCAGGATAGATGAATTTCCACTGCACTATTATCACCCTCGTCCTCTGAAATACCCCTGGAGCTTCCCATGCCCTTCAAATCTCAGGAGATATAGTATGTGCCATATGGCCTTTGATCCTGTGAAGACTTTAAATGCTTATAGGAAGATAGCCACCGTGATGGCAAGTCATTAAAATACTTTTAGATAAAGGAATTAAAAGCTATCTAATAATCTTTTTTAAATGCATGACCAACACTTTTTCCTTTTGATTATATTTTAATAACAGCACCTTTCACTTTTTTTCACTGCTTAAGTCGTCCCCTGTGTAAATGATTTTCATTTGATTTGATGGTTGACTGAAATATCAAGTTCATTCAAAGGAAAATATTCTTGAGACATTCTGTGTCTGCACAACTTCCTTAAAACTAATATTTGTGATTCTGGGATGGTAAAATGTCAAAACTGCCAGTATATACACAGGCAAATGCACACATGCACACACAGACATGTGCATGCTTGCAGAAAAAGATACCATGTGGCAAAGTTTTACTATCTTATATTTCACTTTATACTTGCCACGTTTTTCTGTTTATGTATGTTTGTGACAATTTCAGAAAGAAAAAACTTATCTCTTTATATTATTAATCTGCTGAAGAGGCTTAGAAAAACATCAAGAAGGACTCCGGAAATTAATGTTATGATAGGTGAGCACACTGGGTGTGGAATGCGACCAGTTATAGAGAGGATAGCTATACTGTTTCCAAAGGAATAGAGGCATTGACAAGTAAAATAATAATGGTAGAACAAGAGCACATATTCCTATTGATATAAAAATAGCAAAGAGAGACAATTTCTTCTTACTGGCATGAAATAGAATTTCCCTATGAATACAAGAGTAATTATTATAATAATACTTAGAATTGGTGAACCTTTCTAAGTGAGGATTCTCAACTGGTTCTAAAAAAGAACAGGTCATAATTAATATCACAAGAACAACAAAGAAGGACAAAATCACCTCGCATCAAAAATATCCATTCAAAATCTTCTGGCAGATATTTAAAACAAGACCAGATGTGTAGATGTAGAGGAATTACTATATCCTTGCTGAGGCAGTAATTTATGGAGAGGATTGTTTTGGAATTTACCCCTTGCTGCAGAACTGTTGTCTCCATTCTGAGGGTGTGCCCACACTTGTGAAGGTACTGGAATTTATTGAAGTAATTATTCCAGAATAACTTGGTAAATTTCCAGAGAAACTCCCAGCCCCAGTTTTCAAATGTTTCTGGCCCTGATGTTTGAGAAAGTGTGTGGTTTTATTTGTATGGTTGTATGGAAATAGAATTGTCTTCCTGAGGTCACAGAGAAAGCCAGAAATAATAATGTTGAGAGATGGGATCTGCCCTGTACCAGGCTTGTTTAAACCTAAAAAGGCAAGTCCATAGCATAGTAAAGACGAAATGTAGACTGAAAGATGAAAGAAAACCAATTTACTATCAGATAGCACAGAAGCAGCATTATTGAATATATGCTGCTTCTTCAGATTAAAACTTGAAAAGGCTTGGAAATTTGAAAAATTCGAAGGCTCCGTGAAGTTGTAGATTTCTGGTATTTTTCAGTCATGTACTGTGAAATTTGGGGTCTTTCCTGAAAAAAAACCCACCCAGCTTTCTACAGAGCATATGAAAACTTCGAAAGAAGTCACATTATGCCTGTAGGAAGACTAACTGAATAAAACTGTTCATGTTTTCAAACCCAAACTTCTACAGCTCTGTATAAAAACATTATGCCTTAAAAACACTCATATGTGAATAAGTCTTGGTAAAGGTGACATACTCCTGCAGGATCAGTTAGGTATGAGGAGAAACATTGGCTAATTCAACGGAATGCCTCAGGATGTAGAATTTATATTATATTGGCATCACATACCTCAGAGATATTAATAAATTCTCTTCCACGTCAGTGAAGTAAATAGTTTGATTTTAAACATGTGCACATATGGGACAAGTTAGAAAAAAAAATATTTACTAAGACGAGCAGTAGTGATTTACAAGTAGAATCAATTCTGATCTGTGGGCTGGGAAGACTGTACTCTCTAAGAAGAGTATCCATATTATCTATTTGCCAAGCTCAGCTGTTCTGTTTTGAGGTTTGCTTTGGTTTATTCATTTATTAAAATGAACAACTTTTGATCATCAGGAAAAGCAACTATTTTGTAAAAAGCAAATTATTTTTTTCAATCATTTAAATTTTTTAAAAACCTGTGAATGAAGCATCCCAGTCCCGGTTTTAAGGGACTGGCTCACAGACATTGAAGTCAGAGGTAGTTCTTTTGCTGATTTCAGTAGACTTTGAGAATCTGAGATTAGTTTGTCTTAACTTGCTCCTGTCTAAAGTATTTACAATTCATGGAAATAGCAAAATGTTACTGCTGGAGATATTTATGTTCTTGTTTCTAAATTTAAAATTGCTTTGATGTACAGATATCAAAGAACATGATCTAAAATATTTTACGGAGTATGTTATGAACCAGTGATATTTTTCAGTTCAAAAACCCATGACACACTATTTAAAGACAGTTTTTGTATATTTCAAATGTCAAAGTTTCTAGAAGTTCTAAGGAATTGTAGACAAATGTGATTATTTTACACTCATGATTATCTTAATAGATGAAGATATAAGAAGATTAAACATCTGTAATGGACTCAGGCTATGTAAAGCTCACTTCACCTTCTTCTGGGGGAAGATAGAACATTTAAAATAAAAAAAAGTCTTTAAACATAGATACATATTTGAATGTGTTTGTCAAGATGATCTGTGTGAAAGTGTAAAATATGATTCTCAGTGTTCTTATACAAACTTCGTTCTGATGTTGAGATGTCTGGGGAAGAAGTAAATTATGATAAGGACAGATTGTAAATGCAGAATTATCTGTGTCTCAATACTTGAATGTACCATTATCTGCTATTAGTAACAACAGCTTGATGGTACTAGAAATAATACTTAAATTCGTAAATGGTGTCCTGATAGATCTTGGTTGTGAAGTTTGTCTCCTTGTCTCAGTCCCCTGTGCAGCCAGTTTTCAAGAGGATTATCATCTGAATATAATGCTTTGTTGAAAAAGACAATTTGCATCTTCAGATGTGAGAATGCTGCAATATAGACTGAAAATTCAACCTGAAATATTGCCTGTGGCTTCAGAGGGTCATGGAACTTAGAGAAAAAATACAGTGCCAGGGTCTCATGTCTACATGTCAAAAAAGTGAAGGGCTGTAGTAATGACCAGAGTCCTCAAAAACTTGCCTCAGGGTGAAACCCACGAACGCATAAGCACCTATATCAAAACCAGAAACTCACTATGAAAAGGCTTTTTGAACTCTAAAACAAACTAGGTTTTAATAGCATCCAGTTGGTGCAAGATGAAGCAGATAAATGTAAACTACAAATAAAGCACACATTTTTAATAGAGATGTTAATTAAACTCTGGAACAGTTTATCACGGGTTGTGGTAGATTTACCATCACTGGAATCATTTAAATCAAGTTCATATGTGTTTCTAGAGGTCTCTTCCAGTTGAGAGGAGAGTTAATTCAAGGCAGTCCTGTGGCCAATATTATTCAGAGAGTTGGGTTAGATGATCTCTGTCATTTCTGGCCTGGTTAAATATTCATCTAACAAAAGATACTTTGTCTATGTAGAATGAGAAGAATTAGCTATAATCTGAAACAAATAATACATCATAAACTATTTCAGACAAAAAGTAGCCTCAGAAAGAAAGCCTAAGCTGGACAAGTGGCTGGGGATCTTGGAAGGCAAACAGTTAAAGATGTAAAAAGAACTGGAGTAGTAAACATAGACAATTAAATGGCATGAAAATGGAAAACAGTAAAAACCATTTATTTTCTGGAAAAAAGTCCCATAATTTTTTGCCTGCTTATATGAAATGATGGGAAGGAAGAGGATAAATGGACATAGAAGAAACATAAAGATAGCATGGCCAGAGATTATTTGTGGTAAGTGGCAATGAGGAAGAAATCAGCACGTTAATCTGAATCACACTCCCTCTGTCTTAAGAAAGTGAAAATTAGTTGCTCCAATGTTGAAACATATAAAGTACAAAATGATATATATTGGAGCGGCAGAGATCTTTTGCTCAGCACAAGTCACTGATGTGTATACACTATTGCAAATGATGTTTACAGAAGACTAACATATAACAGTAGCATGCTTTAAAAAGCTGCTAAAATTCCTGAATGATTTCTCATCTGGTTAGCAAATATTTTTTAGTGCATATGTACTTGGCTACACTGTAAGGTTGTGCAACCCTTGAATTATCTTGTATGCCATTCATTTAATGATGTGTTTTCCTGGGAACATATTTCAATATATTTTCTTGCATCCACCTATATTTACTAGGTGTAAATTGTAATGACCTTATTCTAATTTGGCAGGTTGCTTCCTAGTGATTGCCATTTAAGTAACAGTTTTCAGTCACAAGAATATACAGAGCTAACATAGGCATGAAATCAGTCAGCCTAATCTGTTTTTAAAGTGTCTGCAATCAAATGGACTGCCAAAAATGTGCAAAAGCAGTGCAAATGATCAGATTTTCCACGCAATTGGCTAATTTCCCTATTCTGTAAAAGAGCTGCTTGGGACAGTCACAGAGAAGTGGTATTAGTCCATCTCCCTGGCACCAGGCTTGTGTGGTGGAACTCATAGTTGTGTGTTGTCCACCTGATCCCACTTCTTCTGAGGAAGGCAGATTCACTTGGGGAAATAACTTTCAGCTTGTATCTTGGGACCTACCTGAGGTATCCCAAGGTAAAATGTGGATGGAGGGATCCTTTATTTGGAGGTTAGAAAGGACATCCTACTCCAACCCAAGCTTCTGTGAAAGAAATTCACAGCAACACAGCTGTGGAGCTTGCAAGTTTTTTTTCTAAGATAATAGTTGTGTCTTAAAATTAATTTATAGGAAAGTTTTAAATGTAGCACCACTTAGAAAATCTTCAAAGTTGAATTTTAATCCAGGCTGTGGATCAAAGGCAGTTCTACTTTGCAAAGGAGAGCAAATTATGCCTCTGCATGACAGGCAGCCCGGCAGGTTGCACCCCGCTGCAGCAGGAAGCATAGCCCCAGGAGATGACCAGACTGCCTCTTAACTGAGAGTGGGTAGCTTTTATTTTTTGCCATGAGACTCACATTCAGCAGCAGTGATTGGAACTCTGAGAGTGGTCTGCAGCTCCTGCAGCTGCAGCACCTCTGCAAGGAGGTGGCAGCTGAAGAGGCTTGTGGCTGGTTGTTGCTGCCACTTCCCTCTTCATCCTTCACCCGCTCTGCCCCAAGGCATCTGCAGTTTCTTTCTCCTAAAGAAACAAGATGGGAGCATTTGATGTATGCCTAAATCAAGGTTAATTCCTTCAGTCTTTGCTTCAGCCTTTGTGTGTTAGCAGGTTGCACGTGGAGTTCAAAATAGAGCTGTCTGGGGACCTCCATACCATGAAGAAGTGTGAGCCTGTTGGGGCAGGGATCCCAAGGACATGTGACAGCCTGAGTGGCACCTGCCCTTGTTTTGCTCTAACTCTGTAGAGTTAGACTTGCTCACATGTGATACTAAGGGTTAACTTGGCCATCAAGAAGCCTGGGATAAAGACTTTGGAAACGTGGCTAATACCTGTTTTCTACACTCATGTCTCCAAATGTACGAAATGTGACCATTGTACAGCCTAGTTTTATACACTTACACACACACACACACACACACACACACACACACACTTACTGAAGATTATTACTTCAGTGAATGTTGTGGACAAAACACAACACAAGAAACCTTGGAGGTTTTTGTTTGTTTGTGTTTTTTATTTGTTTATCATAGTGCTCAGTTGTGCCTGCAAGTAATATTTCAGCAATTTATTTTCTCACAAAGATTGCATTTTTGGAAATAGGAATGCCAGTGACTCAGTGGTCATCTCTCAGCTATTCTTCTGGACAGCAGTGTAAGTAGCAGCAAAAGAGATGCAAAATGAAAGCACAGAGCTTTCATTTGGTGGTCAGCTAAGGAAGGAGAATGTACTTATCATGAAAGCTTAACCTGTGAGGCAAGTAGGACAAGTGCACAAAACATGTCGATTCTTTTTAAAAATGTAGATAAGATTTGACATGTTAAATATGATGCAGCTGATTAACTATTTCACTGTTGCGGCTGCTTGTGTTAAAGTTTGTCAGGGAAAAAAAAAGAATAAATGTTCATTTAAAAACCTGTTTTCATTATCCTTTGCTCTTGTACTTGCTTTCATGGCATAATGAAGATATCATTCAAAGTCTGAGGTTTTAAAATTAAGTACTTTTTAAAATTATAAACACAAAAAGTCAGGCATTTTAAAACATGTGAGAACAGATGGCATTTTTATTTGCATCTTACTTAGTTTGATATTTTTCCTCAGATGGGGCTGGGAAAAAATCTTAAAGACCTTTCCTGCATTCTGGCAACAATCAAGGCAAAAAGAGACTGGGTGGTGGCAGGTGCAGGGCGAGGGAGGGCTGAAAGAAACAAAGAAAACTGAAAATCTGAAAGAGGGAAACCTCATTTCAGTGTGAACTTTGATTTAGCAAATGTTGACACAGATGCCAAGTCCTTATAATTCAGGGCTTAGGACTGAGTCTTTTATAGCTGCAATGCTAAGCTCTTAAGGAGGGTTTTTTCCCCTACCTGGACTGCAAAGATGAAGTTAACATTCATTATATTTTTCATTACATATTGTATTTTTCTTATTACACATCACAGATTCTTTATTAATTCCATCTTTCTTTTCGTTACAAGTTTTTATACGTGGTGACAGGACTTACCTCTGCATTAATTCACCAAGACATATCAAATTTACTGTCTTCAGTCACTGACATTATATAAATCTAATCATTGAATACAAAATTTGGATCAGTTTCCCAAAAGCAAGATGAAATAGTAGACTTTGATCTAAGAAGAGATAACATTAAGTTATGTCCAAAAATATAAACAAAAAATTATGAAGGAATCTGGAAAATTCAAACTTCAAGTTTTTGTCCCATTGTGGTCCAGATGTGGAACTCCTCTGGTGCATGGAGGAGCCACCTCAGAGGCCTTCTCCCTGTGGCTGGAGTTGGTTTCTTCTGCTCCCTGCAGAAAGCTCTCTGTGTGTCAAGAGGGAAGAGGGTAGCGTGTAGAAATACTCTGTGAAGCCTGGAGAACAGGCATTGTCCTAAAAACTGTGAAAACTGAATGCTTTATGCACTACAGTCTGCTGCAGATGACCTGCTTTCTGCAAAAAGAAATACGTGAGCATTCTAAAGTCATAGTTGGATTTCCCTTCAGCAACTAAGCAAGACATATGCCCTAGGAGAAACCTGTGTCAAGACCACAGTAGTTTACTCTTCCCTGCCCTGAGTTTTCTCTAGCTATCGCAGAGTTTGTCCTACTATATTATCTCCTTTATATTAATAATAGCTATCAGATTATCAAGAAATCTGTGGCATGTGTTTTGTTCCTGCCAATGGTCAGCCTAATTTTGGATAAAGTAATTTATATATGAATTTTGCACCACCTTCTAGCAACTCGTTTCCAAATATCAAAGAAGGCTGTTTTGCCACACTATTCTACGTGTCCTTAAAATGATCAAGATAGTCATCTTTATTAAAATGTGTAACTACCATTCTGGGAAAATATTCAGCTCCTTTTCACCACCTTGTTAACAAGTTATAAATGGTTTTGAGTGATAGCAGAACACGACAGGTTGGAGAGTGTCATATAACATAGAGAAATAGCCATGTATCCACTGTGTTCTAAAGCCTGTGAGATGCTTTGTAGTCAGAACTATAATGTCTTGTTTCAGAGTGGCACCTGAGTCCTGAAACGTCTCAACTGTGGCTTTATTTTCATATCCTTTCATCTCACTCTTGACTGGCACCTGGTGGTGTAGCCACAGAATGAGTAATACAGGAAATAAGAAAAACATGGAGAAAACCCCCAAACAAACAAACAGATGTTTCAGCATAATTTCTAGGTTTGGCTCCCACTGCTTCTTGCTGTGTTCATTTTCAAACAGTTTTAAGGCACAATTTTTAGGTCTGCAACATGTTAATCATGTGAAGATATCTGAGCTAGCTTTTTGTAGACATTACATTCAGTTTATTTTTTTTCTGCCCTGAAAGCAGAAGAGACATGCTTTTACCACTTAACCTCTGCTGACACGTGAGATCGAAATTACACCTACATTTGCCAGTATTGGCCAAGTAAGCCCCAGAGGGATTCACCTGATGATAGGTGAAATGAAGAGTCTGGCCTAGTTTGTCCATTCCAGCTTTTAATCCTTTTGTTTGAAAGATGAGATAATTTAATCCACAATTCTCATGCAATTCAAACAACTATTTTTTAATAAAGGGCCATCCCTATACATTTTTGGTCTGAGCTGCTGCAAGCAAATCCTGCAGCAGGGTGCTGTGCCCTCAGGCCTCCAGGCAGATACTTGGACCTGCCCTTCCCTCCACGTTGTCTGCTGGTTTGTGTATTTGACTGCACAGTGCACTGTCATGTAAAGATCCCATTTTTACATGCTTCAGACTTCACCACATAGTGCGGATGCTTCAATATATAATTTTCTTTATGGATTTGATTTTTGCCTCAGCACCTAGATGTTCATGTAGCCTCACTCCACATCAATGCTAAAAGCATTTAACTTGTCTGTGGATTTTGACATTGATGGGTATTAAAATGTGTGCTCTTGTTCTATGATAATTATTTTACTTGTTTTGGTGAAGACAGTTATTAATATTGCTTTGTGTTACATTGGACAAAAGTTCTCACAATTATGGGGTCCTTTTACCTCATGTACAGAGGCTGTATATTATTCACAATAATAAAACCATAAACTGAGAAGCCTAATATTGTCATTAGAGATATAATTTTTGATTTTGTATTTTATTTTTTAAAGTAACTGTGTCTACAATTTTTAAAGCCCAAGGGCTGAATCACAATATAAAGTATCTAGTGTCATATATCAGATAAGTGTTTTGGAAAGATTAGAATCAATTATGCTATTGTAAAGTTTTAAAGTTCAGAGGGATTGAGATCTGTAAAAAATGTTCAGATGTAATCTTAAGGCAAAGAATTAGGCACTTATGGCTTCATTTGAAAATCTGCTCCACAATCACAAGCTATTTCATTTCATCAGTCTTAGCTTGGGTCCCAGTACTGTAGTGTATTAACAGGGAATTTGATAAACCTCCTTGTGCTGAATTGGAGGAACCTCATAGCTGAACTGGCATTGCAGCAAACATATTTTACATCCATTTAGTTAGCTTAATCCATGAAGGGATTGAAATATTATATCATAAAAGCCTCTGATAACAGGGATTATTTTTTATCTTGCAGGCTTCTGCTCCCTTGAGCAGTGTTACTGAAATCCAAGGAACAATGTGCCAGGATTGCAAATATTCCAGCAGTAACATTAGACGTACAGCACAGACAGTTTAGGGAACAGCAGCGTGGAGTTTTGCATTTGCAGACTTTGACCTTCATGTCTCACTGCCAGGCAAACTGCACAGCTGGCATCACAGTGATGCACCCCAAAGTCACTGCTGGAGGCTGTAGCACCATGCAGCAACCTAAGCAATGGAGCTGAGACCTTTCTAGAAAGGGTTTAAGCTGCTTTGAACACAAAATCCTGCAGCCCCTTTTCCTGCAATCTTTTCATCTAGGACAGGATGATATATACAGCTGTCTGTGCCAGAGGTGAATTTTGTCCATAAAGACTAGAGAAAGAAACAATGGTTTGCAGGTTTATATCCATATTCATCATGACAGAATTCGATTTAATGAAAAGAGCTAAGACTTTATCTTGGAGCTAGTGATGTTAAATTCATTGCAAAAAATAGTTCTGAGAGACAGGAAAGGAATGTATCTGCATATATATGGAGAACAGAAAAGTACAGACCTCTGTATGTGTAAGCGTGGGCACCTGCATCTTTGAACTTGCCAGACAAGGGCCAGCTCAGGACTGACATCCATGCAAACGTGCTAGTGTGGTATGAGCTACTTATACTGCTTCTCAGAAAGGTGTATTGCCTTAAACAGAGGACTCTGTTAATACAGATGGCTTCATGGTCTGACGGGATTGGGAGATGAGCATGGCAGATGTACAACCATTGGTACCAAAGTATACAGACACACTCACAGGCCTCTGTACAGCTGTAGGAAGAGTAGTGAAATTGACTTTCTTTTGATTTGTTAATGGCTACTTTTATTTTAAATTTTATTTCACCCCTTTTATTATTATACCTATATTCCTAGACCAGGATGCTCCCAGCCATGTGGGTGCTGGGAAGCGTGACATCAAGAGAGAGCCTTGAGCAGCTAGACAGCCAGGCTGCCTACATGGTTTGAGAAAGCTCAGATTGGTGCCTATGGCTGAGCAGAGCATGTGCTGCAAAGCCCAGCACTCTTTTATCTTTCCTTCCCCAAAACCAGCTGGAGTAAAGTCATAAGGAAAAGAGTTTAACCTGGGAATAAAGGCAAAATTTAGATGCTAAACTTGTCAGGGCATACTCACATGTTGCTCATTTTATACGAGTACACTTTGCATGTGAGTACACTTTGCTTCTTCTGTGTTTGCAAAGTAGCACTTAAGAGAGTTTATTATTAATAACAGTAAATTATTCTACATTTTCTTATCAGATAATATGAGATCAAGTAGCTGTCAAGACATGTTGAGCAGTTATACACAAAACCAATGATATCTAAAGATCCACAACAAAAAGGAAAAATTTGGAAGGCCTTCAGTCAGCTCCCAGCAGCTGCAAATTTTGCTTCGGATGAAATAATGAGCCCATCTAAGGGTCTCTCCCTGAAAACAGTCTTGTCAAGTGATTCTTGTCAGAAGTTGTATTTGGTTTCTCACTTTGATATGTTCCCAAAAAAGGAATTGGAACAAGCACCTAGAAATGGATACACCTAGGTAACATTAGGGTGTAATAAATGAATTTTTTAAAAAACTGCCCTTATATGCAGCTGATTTGCAAAACTACGATGCTGAAGAAGTTGCTTTGGTATTGCTTACCTAAATGTCTCTGCTCATATTTATATTCAAATTTTACACTAGAATATGATGTGCAAGATAAAACTTCAATCTAAAATCAGACAATACCCTTAAGGCCATGATACAAGTGCTTCTATTTTTCTAGTATTTGATTAACTATTATATTGCTCTTGTTTCACAGTGTAATGAAAATGAATGGCTGTACAGGTAATTAATAATACAGAAACTAGTGAGAGAAAAAAGGACTGGTTTAGTTGCAAACACACTGAAACAGAGGCTGTCCTGATTTTGGCTGGATAGAGTTAATTTTCATTTTATTATTACTAGTAGTACAGAATAAAATTATTAGTAATGAATGGTTTCTATTTACCCTTCGATCCATTCCTTTTCGTTTATTTGAGGATATTTCTGTACATGAATAGAATTAGTGTTTTCTTCACAAATGCAACTGCTTAAGGAAATACATATTTAATTGCATACATATGGATTTGCTTTAATTTTTTTTTTGAGACAATTGTGCGATCTTGTATGACAATGAGTTTTTACTTGAAAGTTGTAACCCTTTGTCAAAAAAATCATTACACAATGATGTAGCAATTATGTTTCTCTACTTCTTCACAGTTGTTATAAGAACGTAATTTATTATACTTTTGGGCAAAATTGATATGAATTTGGAAGCATTTATATATGTATTTACTTACTTTGCCATACTTATTTTGCCAAACTCCCTCATTAAAGGCACATTCATCAGCCATAAATTAGGGACATCATCATAATACAGATGCTGCATATTAGCTGAAGGAAATAGCTATGGGATGTTCATACACTTAAGGATGAAAAATTGTCACACGCCTTTGTGCATGTGTGTATGTATGTGTGTGCACATATGTACGTGGTAACCTGGTACCCACTCTTTGCATCTTCCACGAGCCTCATTGCTTCAGCTGTAATAAAACCTTACTGAATGCAGAGCTAAATTACTTTCATTAGAGCAGCAGATAAGGTGTTTCCTGAAGTTAAGACTCTAATGCTGTATTTTTTTTGTATATTCTAAATCTTCATTTATCGCCATGAAAGGAGCTCATGCCTGTGTGTGCCCTTACATATGCTATAAATGACGAAGAAGGTCTCATCTGCCCTGGGCAGCACATAGTTCAGTTCTTGCTTGTTTGCTGAGAAAGCAAATGACATATCGAGCATATGCTACAAGACATGTCAAGTTGGAAAATTTGCAGGTGGAAAAGATTTTATACTTTACATGATCACAGAGTCCTTGTTTTTACAGCATTAAAACCAACCATGTTTTGTCATTTTTATTTCTGGCTCGGGAAGTATTAAGCTTTGAAAACAATATTCACATATTAACTGGGAGGCTAGCATCAGTTCAAACAGTATTCAAAAGAGTGATGAGATGTGTTGTCTAAATGAATAAACATCAGTTAGCATTGTGGAATGGGTGGCAGGCCAAGTTAATCAATAATTTAATTACCAGTGACCCATTTTATTTACTTCTAGTTGAAAGGGAATTTCTGCATTCTTGCATAAGTTATCATTTATTCAGCTTTTCACAGATGGATTCAGATGATGCTTTTCCTGCCTTCAGGATGAGATGAACTTAATCCAGTGTTTAAAATGAAAAATGGCTATCCAGATACCCACTCTTCCTCACAATTTGCACTGCATTTATATACCTGCAATAATTCCTAACAAAATTTGCTGCTGAAGTTTTAACTTACCTTCACTTAAGGTGAGTGTGGCTATGGATGGAATTGCTGCAGCAGCAGAAAATGACTGCAATGTCTTTTTAAAGTTGCAAACCCTTGTGAGAAGGCCAATGTTCGCATGTTGTAGCTATTATTATTACTCATTTTTATTGAGAAGGCAGCTGGCTGGAGCTCCAGAAATAGAACAGTTTCAAAGTGAAGCAGAACTTCTCATTTGTCTCTAAAAATAGGTCATCTTCCTGCATGGAATTTGAAACTGCTAGTTTTTATGCTTCTGAATTCCCAGAGTTATTCCTGTTGGATTTCACTTCATACAATTTTAATATGAACCCTTTGAAATTGGATGCTGGTTGAAGTATTTCTTTGGCTTGAAAGCCTGTGTTTCACTTGCAGTTGTTTTAGCTGAAAAAAGAGATAAGCTGGATGAGAACAGGTGGTGCAACATACTTTTTTTTTTTAAAAGCATTCTAGATTTATGTGGTGTGTGGCATCGCAGTCATCACCAGAGTCAGGCTGTAGCAGAGAAACATTGCATCCTTGGGAGATTAAACTTCCATTGAATCTGTCCTCTTGATTTCTGATAGTATGATATGCTCTATGTAGATGAACTAACACTTTGAAGCAAATTATTGAGCATATATTAATGGTAATACTGGCTAGAGACCTAAACAGAAATCAGGACGTGCATGTCTTAATTGTCAACAAGGAACTCAGGAGACTGTTCTTACGCCAAACTGATAGCAAGCAACATGGACAACACCATGGTAGCATTAACACCACAATGCAGATGAGAAGTCTACATCTAGATGCCATAACCTGGGAAACATCTGAGTTTCTGACTCAAGTTGTGCACGAAAGCCATATCTGGATCACCATTTGGGGTGAATTCCATGTGCATGCCAGTCCCACCACAGATCTTTGGTTTCCATAGGAAGGGGATCTGGGGATATGAGCCGGGCTGAAGCCACAGTGATGAGCTGGGTGTAAGAGATGCCCAGCCTGGCCAGTCAGGGGGCTGGATGCAGATGGAGCACCTCGGCAGTTAGGCATTCTTCATGCAGATCCACAAAAATTAAAAATAAAAACTTCCAACCTTTACAATGTTAACTCCAGTGCCTAAGTGCAAATTTGTTATCTATGGGTCCAAACATTTAGCAAGATTAAAATGTTTCAATAGCTCTAAGTGTGCAGGAGCAGTTTTAAATAGGGTGATGGGGAAATGGTTGGAATAGTTCCACTATTGTCCAGAGCCATTTACTGCATCCTGGAAACAACACTTCTGTGCTGCCCCGCTTTTCAACGCACAAAGGCACAGAGGAGATTCATTAGGCATTTTCAAATGTCCAATGATCATTTAAAAAAATAAAATGTCTGCTACATCATGGGTAGGTTACTGATGAACTGCTAGATATTTTAAAACTTTTTAAAGGCATTAAAGAAGAAAATGAAGAAACACTTCAAACTGAGGACCCTGCCTCTGAACAATGTCTTCCCTTTAGTGCCACAAAAGCAGTGACCATTTAAGGACACAAGTAAGATGAAATTTATGAATAGAGGTAATATGGTCTATATTATCCAAATATGGTCTTTATTACCTCTTCCTAAAAACACTGTCTTTGTGTATTTATTTCTGATCTGTACTACTCTCAGCATAATTGTCTGTAGCTTTTCCTAGAAGATTTTGTAATAAAGCTACTGCCTGATGTAGAATATTTTATGAAAATTCTAGTGAATATTTGAAGTCAAAGCTTTACTGTTATTTGCAACTCAGACTTCAATATAGCAGTAGGATTTATGCCTACTCAACTAATAACATCTTCAGAGAGCACATTCCATTAATTTCAAAATGTGCCTCAAAATGTGCAAATTCACAGATGTTAATGATTACGCACATGTTTTGCCTTACTGCTTCAAAGCCAGCAAAGGCCAAATGCAGCTGTAATTTGTACTGCAGTGATGAGATTTGGATCTATCTCAATGAAATGAAAAACCATATTCATGGACTCATTGTTTTTTGCAGATTTTTTGCATTTCTAGAAATGTCTATTTTTGAGAAGTCTTACACTTCAGCTCATAAAGCAACAGGAGCATCACTCCCTAATGTAAAGTCAAAGTTGTGCAGAAGATGAAGAGAGGATAGAAGACACCTTCTGCACCCCATGGCGGCAACTGGGGGTTAGAACCACTGTCTCCATGTAATGGAATGGAAGGAAAAACAAAGTGCAAGTAAAGTAATGGATGAAGAACACACTGATACGCAACAGCAGTGGTGATATTTGCATGCTACACATGCTGCTGTGGAGACTTTAACCATGTCCTCTGCATCTATTTACATACTGCATGTGCTTCCATGCATGAATTTTTTCTGATACATACATTTCAAATAATAAAGTTTCCCCATAACTATAATAATTCCAGTACAAACCATCATAAAGTAAGACACTGAAATACAAAAAAAATTTGAAAAAGTCCTTCTATACAAATATACGCGATCAGAAATAGTTTGATAACAAAGAAAAACGTGTGTCCTAGGAAGATTTTCATATGATTTTCTTTCTTCAAAGCTGATGTAAACATACGTGTTTGTTCAACTTCCTTCCATACAATTGTTAAGAATTTTAGAAGGGAGTAGGCCTCCAAACTCCAATTTGTGGTTGTATATAAGCCCTCCGTTGTGCTTTCCATTCACATTATAAATATCCACTAGACACAATTTTCAAAACTTGAAATTAAGTGTTCGAGTACAAAGTAAGCAGACTCAAGGCATCTGCTTCTGAAATTTGTTCTCTAACCTCTGCAACAGCCCTTTCTAAGGGTCAGTTTCTATTTTCTCTGAGTGGAATATAATGCCTGAGGAATACTTGTGCATACAGATATTTTTCCTGTCTCTTTGATATTCAAAAGAAAAAGCCGGTGCCATGGTTGAAGGCACTGCTGTAAGGCATTAACCTGGCACTTGGTAAGACTTTTAACATACTGCATGACTGAGCTCCAACACAAGTCCATGCGACCAGTGTGCTGGTGCCTTTTGGGAAGGGCACTCCTCACCCACTCCTCTGTGGTGACAGTTAGGAGATGAACATGACTCCTGGCTCTCCACATAGTAGCTTTGTAGCGATGGCCGCTGTCCAAATGCCTGATATACTTAGCATCAGAAAGTAATTCAAATTCTTTCAGATCATGTCTTTGGTCTGGAAATTTATTCCCCTCTTCAGTCATTCTTAAATGACAGGAAAACATTATTCCCTTCTAATCAGCCACTTATAAGGTTACTTCATTTCCCCCTGGGTCATCTAGTGCTGAAGCTTAAGCGTTTATGACTAGTTGCATGCAAATACATGTACTCTGCTCTGCGCATTGCAGAACACCACTGCATTATGTTAGTGAGACATCTCACATTCCTATACAGGCTAATTTACCAGTTTTGCTTGGTAACAATGCTATATACTTACTGAACATATTTTTATCTGGGAATTAAGCAAGACTTTTTAGTAAGCTTAGAAAAACAAACATTTAAGTCTACTGGACTGTATTCTTACAATGTCCTAATCAGAAATCACTTACAGAATTTTGAGGCGGTAAGTAAACACTGTATTTTGTCAAAACAAGGCACTATCTTAAGTTTTATGCAAAGCTAAAGCTTTTCCCCTGATGCAACAATGATTTTGAATTACCAGGCTGAAGTTGTTTTGTCGTAGTTCGAGACTCAGTTTGATAGCAAAAGAATGCAACAGGCACCTGGATTCATCACTGCAGTGAGTGCAACTGGCTTTAAGAGGCTGTAGAAACTCTTCACAGCTTTGGCATCTGCCTAAGTGGAGCTCATGGTGGGACTGGGCCCCAAATGACCTGCTTCTCATATTAGGCAGTATCACTGCAGGTAAAGGAAGCTGACGAACCAGATTTTCAGACACTACAAAGAGCACTATTGTGTGAACACTTTGAGGATATTGAAGGGAGAGATCCAATCCTGTATGGCATTTTTACAGGTGCATAGTTTCAAATGTGAGAATAATCATGCTGATGTCAACAAATTCCTTATGAACTTAAAATTAAATGCATTTTTTTTTGGATTAAAGCCAGGGTACAGTCTTGCCAGATTTAGCCCTTGGTTGTTTCTAACTGTACAACCAGGCCAACCTGTTCCTTGCCCTTACCTTCTGCCACAGCAATTAATTTACAATGAGTTGGTTTCTCACATGATTTTTGTTATTTTTTTAAAAAAAGCTAAGTGACAACCATTGAGATGCAGCACTGACCAAACCTAACAGGATGGCTAATGTGCTGCCATCCGCACCTGCCTTTCATTTTGATGAGTATTGAAGAGATATGTGTCACTTTTACTACCATGAATCATTATTCATATTCACAATTCAGCTGGAACACACCCATGCCTGAAGTCATCCTGGTGCCTACCAAAATGCAGCTCAAAATACGATTTAATGAAAATATGTGACAAATGCTGTGTGAAAAGGTTTAATGCACATCCGTTTGCTCTGGGGCCCTGCTGGCACCAAAATGTTTGTGCTTCTATTATGATTTTAGAAGTAGCTTTGAAATAATCAAGTTTATTTCAGATCTTATCAGAGACAGAATATTTTTCTAAATAATTCTGAATATTTAGTCAATGCCTTTTTTTCTAGTTCTATTTCTATTTTTGTTAATTTTTTTTTTTTAAACTTTCTATCAATGGAACAACACAGAGAGACATATAAATGCAAAGATGAGACTGTGAGGGAGGAATTTGCAAATACCATTATTTTCAATGCTTTCTCTTGTAAAAGAACCACAAACACAATTACACACTTTGGCGGGTGGACAAGCTACAAGCAGACTCTGCTCTCTGCTGGATGTTACAATTTCTGTTCTTATTCCCAGTGGAAATATATCCATTTAGGGGGAAAAAAACACCATAATTAATCAAGTTTCATAGTTAGATGCTTCATTTTAGGCACTCAATTTTGAAAGTGGCTTTCCCATGTGGCTGTTGTGACTGATGCCGTGCCAGGCTCCAGCCGGGCAGCACCGAGGAGGCTCGGCGGTCCCGGCCGGCGGGGCTGGGGGGACCTCTGGTGGTGGCAATGGAGAGGACAACTCTGGGTCCTCTGCTCCCGGACACCTACAGCGAAGCTCTGCTCACGGTTGAAGCGGACTGGAAGTTAAAAAGTGAATAGAAGTGCGACTTATCAAGACGAAATTATACAACTCTGAGACTGCAGACTTTGACGTGCTGGAGTGTGACCAAAGAAAAGCAGCAGAACTGGTGAAGTGTCTGGAACATAATTCCTGTGAGGGGCAGCTGAGGAAGCTAGGGCTCTTTAGCCTGGGGAAAAGAAGGCTCAGGGGGACTTACTCTCTCCAACTCCCTGAAAGGAGGTTTGTGGCAAGTTGAGGATCAGTCTCTTCTCCAAAGTAACAAGTGACAGGAAATGGTCTCAGGTTGCACCAGGGGAGGTTTAGATTGGATATTAGGAAAAATTTCTTCACTGGAAGGGTGGTCAAGCATTGGGACAGGCTGCCCAGGGATGTAGTGAAATCACTATCCCTGGAAGCGTTCAAAAAATGTGTGGATGTGGTACTTGAGGGACATGCTCTTTCATCCTGCCTCAGGCAGTAATGCAGTAATTTTTTATCTATTCCTGTAATACTAGTTTTTTTTAGCTATTAAAAAAAAAAAGGTGGGTTTTTGCTTATATAATGTAATATTTCTTGTTTTCTTAATGTATTCTGGATTTTTTTTTAATCAAAAATGCCTAAACCATAAGTTCGAAGAACACTTGATTCTAGTTGCTTAAGAAGTTATGAACAATGCATTTTGTCTGGGAATGAAACTCTTTAGCCATGAACAGAATTATGCATGAGACAAACTGAGAACAGAATCGCATATGAATTTAAACTTGCATACTACTCATAGAGGTTTTTTTATTATCTTCTAGAATATTTTATGGAAATGCACTTATATGTGCATCTTCAAGACCAATAGGCTGAATTCCCACTTAAGCTTCTTAATGGAGAAATAAAGGGGCTCTCATCAATCTTTTTTTACCTGTTTGCATATGTGAAAGTACGAAAAAGGTGCTGTGTTTTGTTTATTTGTTTGTCTTCTCCACTCAGCTCCCAAGGAAACCTTTTTCAGTCATCTTTCTGAAGTGCAACTGCAGTACTGAGGTTGGACCTCAGGCAAGTTCAATGTACAGCAAGAGGTGGCCCTGCATGTGTGGTAGGACAGAAGTGGAGCTATTGCTGTGATGTTTTATTGGATTGCAGGGACACATTTTCAAGTGAATGGGCATAAAGGATTATGGGATCACAGGACTGCAGTACAGTTGAAACAGGGGGGACCACAGGAGGCCTCTGGTCCCACAGCAGAGTCAGCTCTGAGGTCAGATCAAGCTGATCAGGGCTTTGTCCAGTCAGGGCTTGAAAACCACCAAGGATGGAGAGTGTATCACCTCTTTGGGCAACCCATGCCTCTGCTTGGGTGTCCTCATAGGGACAAAACTTCTATCCAGTTGTTGTGGCAGTAATTAAGAACCATGCAGTTGCTTGCTCACTCTTCCACAGTGGGATGGGGGAAAGAATTTGCAGGGTAAAAGTGAGAAAGAAATGAATGTTGTGAGATAAAACTGGCTTGATAATTAAAAAGTTATTTGGTGTTTTTTTATTTTTAATTGTAAGGAAAAAAACCCTACAAAAACATCAGAGAGGAAAGTAAAACACAAGAAAAGAATAAGGTATGAAAATGAAAAGAGTTGCTCATCACCAACTGACCAACATACAGCCAGCCCCTGAGCAGTGGCCTCCCTGTCAACCTCCATCTCCAGTTTGTATGCTGAGCATGGTGCCATACGGTCTGGAATACCTCTTTGGTCAGTTGGGGTCAGCTGTCCTGGCTGTGGCCCCTCCTTACTCCTTGTGCACCTCTAGTCCACTCGCTGGTGGGATGATGTGAGAGGCAGAAAAGGCCTTGACTCTGTGTAAGTCTTGCTCGGCAATAAGTAAAACATCCCTCTGGTGGTGACCTCCATTGAACTCGATCCAGTTATAGTCAATGCTGCTCCTATATTCAGGGCCCCCGATTTGGATGCAGTAATCTAGTTGTGGTCTAATGAGAGCTGAGTAGAGGGGAATAATTGCTTCCCTTGGTCTCTGGCTCTGCCCCTTTTCATCCAGCCCAGTACTTCATTGGTGCCAGTGTTAGTGCTGGCTCATTCTCAGCTTGCTGCTCACCAGTGCTCTGGGCCTTCTCCACAGACCAGCCACCAGCCAGGCAGAATCAACCTGCACTGACGCCAGAGGTTCTTCCTTTCCAGGAGCAAGACTTTGCATTTGTCCTTGAATTTCACAAGGCTGGACCCTTTGTCCAGCCTGTCAAGGTCCCACTGAAAGGCCTGTTCTCAAATGAATTCACTAATTCACTAACTGAATTGTTGTCATCTGCAAAATGTATTCAGAAGTAAATCCATGCATGTAGGCAATTGATAGGGCTACACAATTTTTTGCAGACCAACACGAGCTCAATCTTTCCCTGCTCCAAGTGTTTATGTGGCATCCAGCCTAAGCTAATACACTTTGCCTCTCAGCAGAGCTTAGTAGCTTGGGCTCAGGATTGTGCTAATCACAGCTAAATAGCTTGTGGTTCAGAGCACAGAAAAATTGAGCTGTGTCTGCTCAAAACATCCTGTGTGAGTATAACACATAAGTCCAGCAATACGCATGCTCCACTAGCTCTGGCGGAGTTACTCAAAGAAGATTGGCAAGCTTGAAAGATGCAGTGTTGTGATAAAGTGGATCTGAACCCAGTGATGGCGAGAAAACTGAAAGTGTGAGTACTTATTAATCTGAAGTCACTTACAAGACTGTTGAAAAGAAATCATTATCTTTATCACCAAAACTAAGGACATTATTCTAGTCGTCTGATAGAGCAGAAACACTGTTTGTAATTTCTAGCACAATTTCTGGAATATTAAATAATGTGCCTCCACCAGGTGACAACTCCTCTAGCTTTTGGCAAGCTTTAGGTTGTGTCAGTGCTTATGGGCACTGACAGAATTGTGCATAAAAGAGCTTCTCATCTTGCTGGGATTACAGCTGATGGCAGCCTTGCTTCAGAAAAGACTATGACAAGGAAAGGTGTGTCAGGATCCTGATACTGGCCTGCAATAACCCAAACAGATATTGGAAATGCAATGTGGGCAGTCAGATGTTACACAGGGTGGAGAGAAGCTGAGCCTTAGAAGAATTGATACTCCCTAAAGAGATACTTGTCGGCTTTCAGAGGACTCTGATTAGACATAGTAAAGTATGGTGGCTAACAAAATGCACAGATGAAGAGAATCCATATATTTATAGGGATGGCCAGGTTAACAATATATCTTCTGCTCAGCCTTCCCTTGCAACCGCAGCAGTTTGGGCATTATCAAAAGTCAGTATGATTTTTAATAGTCCAAAATCTAGAAAAACAAAGCAAGCACCAGCCCTAAAGTTTCTTATTCTTATGAAGTACTAGAAAAACAGTGCAATGCAACTAGAGGAGAGATAGAAACAGTTCTGGTTCAAGTCCACCAGGCATTTGCTGCCTGTGAGGCACACAAGAGAGAAAAAAACACTGAAGGAATAAAAATACCAGCACATCTATTAGTGATGGCATCCCATGAAATATTTTTTTTTCTTGTATACCTATCTTAGGTAACTAACAGAAAGGAAGCTTTTGGGTCTTACATTTTTGGTGGGATGCTTTGGGCGAAATCACAGACTGTAAGGAAATGTTATGGAAAAGCTGTAGAGTCCACCTGAGTGTGGAGCCTGAAGACTGTGACAGAAACAGAGATAGGGATGTAATTATGGTGATGATTTTATTTATTGTTTTACTTATTATTTTATTTTATTAATGTAGTATTTATTTCTTTTCTTTGAGATCTCTATCTAACATCAAATCTCCTAAGAGAGTCTACCCTTTCCTAATAGTAAAAATATTTCTGAACAATGAAAAGGAGACAGATGGCATCACTATGAAATTTTCTTGGAAAACTGTTCCTATGCATGTTTTGACATGCATTGCAGCCAGTTTCCACTCGTTTTCAGGTGCAGAGGTGGCTGAGGCAGTTCTATTTTGGGAGCAGTAATACCATGCCCAATCTGTGACAGAATCTGTGTAGTCCAGGCAGAAATCAGCATAACTTTCAGGGCTTTCTTTGGCCCATGGCTCTTGTGGCCACTGACCATTCCTTTCAATTTTTCCTTCTACTTGTTCGTGTAGCCAGGTGATAGGAAGAAGAGAAAAAGCAAAGCTGGTTAGAATCAAAATTCTAAGAAAAATCTTGCTTATGGCTGAGGTATTTCTGTTGGTCATGGAGAAATCTGGTCTTCATCCTCTTGGAAACAACCACCTGAAATTATTGTTTTGGACTGTTTAATGGATTTCAGGAGAAGGGAGAAGAGAAGATGGAGGAGAAAAGGTGAGAGAAGAGCTCCATTTATACTTAACTAGTATGAAATACTAGAGGTCAGATATAAAAGGCCACTGGTAGAGCCTGAACACATTAAAACATGAAAGAAACTAAAAAATTACAGGGAGTAGCTTGTGATTCAGACAAAAGGCAAATAAGGGAAGATTCTATGAATAAGATTTTCCCCATGAGTGAGTTGTCTGATAGTGAGGCCAATACACAGGTGCATGATGAAATAAAAGGTAAAAAGCAAAGCTGGTTATTAAGAAGTTTGTGAAAACTGATTTAGGAAGGTTGTTTGAGAGGGAAATACTTCTTAACTTTTTGCGCAAGGATCAATTTTGCTAAAAACATGCAAAATGTGGAATATCCACACAAAAAAGGAAAAAAAATGCATGAAAAAATGAGAAGAGCATTTATGAATGGAAATTAATACAGTCCAGTAGGTTAAAAATGCCTGCTTCCTGGCTATCCATGGCTATTGTCGATGATCAGTCTGTTGGTTTGGTTTTTTTTAATCTTCCTTTGATAAACAAATTAAGAAGGTTTAATCTCTTTCTTTTCAGGTGAATGTTGTTTTTCTAGTTGTATTGCTAGGGTTTCTCTGAATCTGTTCTCTGCACCCTGCTTGACTGGGATTAAATCAGTATCACACAGAATCTTATGAACAGCTCTGACTCAATAATAAATTCCCATTTTCTGTTTCCTGTTAATCGCAGTTTCCTTCATCATAGCTGTACTACACAAGCAGATAATGGTTATCAATAACCTTAATAATAATAAAAAAATTATTATCGAGTTGTAATCTTTCTCAAAGAAACGTACTTATAAATAAATAAATAAAATAACATTACGTGTATTTATATGTAGAATGGACACATAACATATAATTATGTGCATTTTATGTCATAATTCTACTATTATTTATAACAATAATTAATAATATTTTCTCTGGGTGCAGGATGGAGGCAGGGTGCAGACTGTTGACACTGCAATGACTCATGCTCCCAGTCTGTCTTCAAAGCCCAGTTTGACACCCCTCATTTCACACAGCCTGCTCTTCTATCCTGTCACAATCCCCAGTGAGCAGGTACAATAGAGAAAGATGAGAGATCCTTAAAATGTTTTCCAAGGCTTTACTTATATCTGTTGGGGTGCCTGGAAATTGTTACATATGGGTCTTTTCATCTTTTTCTCCTGGGTGAATTTCTTTGGTATTTAAATAATGTGTTAAGCATGACTCTGCCCTGAATGTTGAACACAGTGATTACTTCTAAATCATGCCTACCTTACACTCCATGTGCTATCACATTTAAGAAGGTATTAACTACCATTGCTTGGGTGAAACATCTTCTCATGTAGGAAAATACCCTTTTGTAAATAAATCAAGACTGTAAGGGACACAGCTCTTAGCTGATTACTGAGGAACAACCTCAGAAAAAGCACAAAACTAAACTTACAAAGTTTTTCAAACACTTCCCATAAAGCTCTTATATGGTAAACAAAGAAAATATGCCCACAGCAGGAAAAGTTGAGTCAGTTTGCATCTATGTTCACCACAAAAGAGAACAGGAAAATCTCCATGCCGGCATCCTTCCAGATGGAATCTACCATTTGCTGCCTTGGAGTGAAGTATTTGTAGAACAGCAGAGAAAATGAAGAGCAACAAATTATCAGGGACTAGACATTTTTAAAAATCAGTTCATTTAACAACTCTTAAATGGAATACCTGAATCATTACCTATGCTTGTAACTTTTGCTTCAAAGCCCTTTGGTTCCCATGAGGCTGGCAAGTGACTGATGAGACCATTTTTCAAAAAGGGTTCCAACAGGGAGCTGAGGAACTACAGACTGGTATGTTCAGTGTTTGTACAGAACACTTCCACAAGATTTATAATAAAGAATAAAATTAGAGGACACATGAATAACTATAACACTGTGAAGAAGTCAACCTGAATTTTTTAAATGCAAATCATGCCCCACATAACTACTTGACTAGAAATAGAAGCAGCATATAGGGATACTGGAAATCCTGTCTACCTAGAGGTCCAAAGGCTTTTGAGTTCACTTGAAAGAGTTTTTAAGGAATTTTAAGTTATCACAGGATAATACTACATGGATATCTGAAGAGTTGATTAAAAAATAGAAAATTCAAAGCTGCAGTTCTCAATATGCATATATGAATATATAGAGAGTACATAGTGTGTGTATATAGATGCAATTCTCAGTTGAACACTGATGATCTGAGCACTACAGCACATCTCTCTGCTGTGACATGGCTTCAGTCCTTCTCTAAGTATCTGCTTCTACAAAGCTGGTTCTTCATAGCCCCACCACTTGCAGGAGCCTGAGCTGAGGTCTCTGCCAGTGAGTCTTCCATGGCCTTTTTGCTCTTAGTGTCAAACTTTGCCCCTCCATCAGTGTTGGTGAGATGAATCACAGAAAAAGCCCATCTTCTGAATTTGAACAGTTGGTGTCAAAGCCAACTATTCCCATCAGCTGTTCCCCACCTGCCTCAGAACACAGAAGAGGCTGCACTGTACTGCAGTAGTTAATGCATCCACTGCCCTGGGCAAATGGGGTCAGTCAGGCTGCACGGCTCTGGAGGCATGCCATGGACTGACTGAGCTGGCATTTAAGTTTTAGTCAGAGGGAGAACACATTTCATAATTGTTTTAATTTCCCTGCTTGGAATTCTTACTTGATAATCCAGTCTTTTCATGACTCCTCCTACCCAGACAATATGTTAAATTTTCCATTATCATGGTGCTACAAATGCACTAAAACATATTTTTCTTATGTTTACAAGAATATTTGAAATATATGTATTTCAATGATAAAAAGAATAGTTGGTGAAAAAGCAGCATGTCAAGATCATCTGAGCCTAAATTAATTCTCAAAGAATTATAAAATTCCACACCAGTGGTGGTGTTAACACTAATAGTCAGGGCTGGCAACATACTAATCACTGTGGCTCTAGAAGACCAGGCTGGTATTTTAATCACACAAACGCTAATTGCCTGGCCTTGCTGGCATTACAATTGTTATGGCACTAACTTGGGCAAGATGGTATTTTAATCATCCTGGATCACAGCCTAGAAATGTTAATTTATAACATTTCTGTCTTTTTATCAAGGTTAACAAGAGGTCTACTGCAGATATGATCAATTACAAAATGCAGAAATCACTATTTTAACTTAAAAAAGAAGCACATCAGTAGTCTTAGCACTTACAGTACTGAAGACTTTTCAGTTAGATCGCCTCCTTCCCATATTTCTTCTTTTTTTTTTAAACTTCTTTTCCCTTCAGCACCTTTAAACCACATGGTTTAAAGGCACAGGCCGTGCCGAAGAGTTTGCTGTTCTAAATATTACAATGGTCTTACTACAATATCCAGCTAACGCAGTTCCATATATTTAACCTCATAGGATTAAACCCTTCTCACTATTGTTGATATTTTAAGAAATTAATTCAAATTGTCAACAACTCAGCTTATCTTCAAATATCACTGATATCTTCAAATATCACAAATATCTGTTGCACATTTGCTGACTTCAAAGAGCCCACCTAATTTTGCTGTTACATAGTGCAGGTCACTAACAGATGGATTTTGTAGGAAGGTTTTATGGCTAAGCTTCATTTTTATCCCCTTTAATTGGAGGTTGGGTGTGCTGCGGGCTGGGGAGATGAATTAAACAAGAAATTACCGGTTTTCCTCCTACAGCTAAGGAGGGTGATCTTGCAACGTCTGGAAAAATCTAGTAAAATTGTGGAGCAATTAGAGCTCTATCTACAAAAAATAATTGTGGTTAAGATTTTGAATTTTGTTTCATATTTCTCATAGTGTTTCATTCACCTCTTCTGACATATTCCACACAGTTAAAGCAGTCAGAGGGCTCTTGTAACTTCTGAGCTGGGTCTGTTATTTAGATACAGTACACTGCCACTTCAGGAAGGTTTCATCTCCCATCATTATGGTCACAGCTGTGGGCTGCATCTGGATGATGAAACCATTTGCTCATCCTGGAGCACGATACTGGCACCACATCAGCAAGTGCCCAAAGGCTGGCAGGGGATGGTAGCTTTGTGTCTCTCCTTCCACAGGCACTGTGCAGAAGTCGACCACACAAGGGTGCTGTGTGAGATGAGGTGTCCCATTTGAGGAGGAGGGAAGTAAAATTAAAGAGGCAGAAAAGTAAGAAAAGTGGTTTTGGCTGAAGGAGGAGGTGGGTGAACTTTATAAGACATCAACCTTTAGGGCCACCCATTTGAGTAGCTGGCTGCACTTCACCCATGTCAGCACCAATAAAAGTCATACCAAACTCAGCAGCAGCAATGAGTCTGCTAATTTTACTTGATTATCACAGTTGGGATGCTGAATGCATTAATCAAATAATTATTTTTGCCTTTGTTTTATAATGTCCCTGGAGGGGAAATTCACCCTTCACCTGCTTCCCACAAGGGAAGCCCAGCTGCTCTTTCAGGCTCAGTTTCCAGACAAAAAGCTGCCCTTAGCTGACATTCTTCCATGAGAAGATTGCTAATAATGCTAGTTGTTCACAATCTATTTTCACTCTAGGAATGGAATTCAGAGGAGGACTCTTTATGCCTGCAGCTTAAAAAGGATTTGAGCACTTTGTGAGAAGACACCTTTAAAGCATTCTCATTTTGATGTGCTGTACCCCATTGCCTCTTAACTTTGTCATGCTTCCTGTGTCATTCATGGCTTCATTGCCACCCCACCATATGATTTTTTTTCTGCTTTCAGATAGGCAGGGCTAATGCCACCCTACCAGTCTATGTGGCCAGCAATGCCAGCAAGGCCACGGGCAGTTGCAGCTGACATGCATGCCCTGCTTGGGAAGGTCGTTCTCAGCATGCCATCACATTGGAGCCAATGCTTTCAGTAGCTAAACTTAGGAGCAACACGACAGCTGTGTGAGATCACTATACTGCAGGAGCTTATCCAGTAGAGCAATGTTTTGGAGACTGGCACTGCATGTTTTCCGGGCTAAACAGTCTGCTCTGCTCAGTTACAATGTCCTTTTGTTTACTTAAATTCAGAGAGGGTTTCTTACTGTGCCTGTGCTTAAAGCTGAGATGTGATGACCAGAAAAATGTGTTTTCCTTGATCTCTGTGTGACAAAAAGCAATATTGTAGGGTCAGTGTTGTTGCTTACATATGCTCAGTTGCTCTTGACCTTTCTTGATCAGGACTCTAAATATAAGGATGTTGGCCTCCTCTGGTAAATTGGTTGTGATAACTGATAACGTAAATAATTTCAGGAACTATCAGATGTACTTTAACATGAAACAGGATTCTTTTCCTTGGAAGATTAGTATTTCCTTTTATACAATGCTGCAAAAGCCTCTTGGTGTTTGCAGCATTACTTTAACCTTCAACATGAGAGAAGTCAGCCTCCACTCCTTGGCAGGAAAAGAGGCTTTTTTAACCAAAAGCAGCAGAGTCGTAGTAAAGTCCATGAATCCTCTAAGGAGTCCTCTGTCTGAACAAAGCTGCAATAGCACTGTGTGTTTGTTTTCTCTGCCTCTGCAGAAATTAAATATTTTACAGAATATTCTGAGTTGGAAGGAACCCACAAGGATAACTGAGTGCAGCTCTTAAGTGAATGGCCCATATGGGGATCAAATGGGGATTGATACCTTGGTGTTATTAGCACCATGCTTTAACCAATTGAGCTAATCTCAGGGTACCCTGTAGAGAAGCTGTCTGTAGTGCATTGTCTGTGCAGCCAAGGACCAGAGAGGGAAAAGAGAGCTCCAGATTCCCTAGAAATCTCATACTTTCAGGGAGTCCTGAAGCTCTTGTGAAGTGCTGTCAGTACAGCCTTTTAAATGAAGACCGGCAGGTTGGAAGGATGTGTTTCTGGCTGTGGCCTGCTGGATCATGGGGAGGGACAGCACTTTGCACTGACACATGGAATTCAAAGAAACACAACTGGCAAGATTAGAAGGGCTCTCAAAGGAAATGTTTCTTGTTTTTCCTGGAGGACAACTTCACAGGTTAACACAGGTGACTGAGATGAGAGAATGCAAAATCTTAGAAATACCTTTAATGTTGAGGTCTACTTTATGCAGTAGATCACATGAGTAGGAATATGAATGTGAAGTACATAAGGACATAAGTTTTAAAGTGTGAAAGTGCTAAAGGTAGGTGTGTAAGTGCTAGCAGTTACCTGTGCCAACTTGGAAAAGAGAAACCAAACTCAGGATGCTACTGGTAGCACACAGACTTCTCAATCTTGATGTAATCAGCACTGACAAAATTAATTTAAGGCCATCTGAAAGAGTGTGAGCATAAAACATTGTTGATAAAACAGAATAGTAAAGGTATTTACTAAAGCTGCTATACACAGAGAAGTTTTCACAGAGGACTTCTTCAAATTGTGAACATTTAAAATGTAAACAATCTTTGACACAACAGGATAGTTGAACCATGGAATAAATAGGTACAAACCCTATTATTTCTATTGTATAAGCTGAAAAAATGCAAAAAAGTGAAGAAATAAGGCAGGAAGTAAACCTGAATTAAACAGAACAAATCACAAAATTTGATCTATTATAGGAAATACATGCTATGTCTTGAGTAGTGTCTCTTAAAAATTCGTGTTATTTTGGCCTTCTGTCTCAGTATTCTTCCCCATCTGTTTGACTACCCCGAGCCTGCAGTTTGTATTGTGCTCCTGAAAAACGGAGGTTATTCAGGACCATATCACTTTAAAAAAAAAAAAGCCACACGCAGACAAAGAAAGAAAAAAACCCAGGCTGGGAAGGGGGAGCTAAAGCTTCTGCTGCATTGGGCTGTTTGGATACATCGGCTGCAGCAGTGGTCACGCATCCCTCCGCAGCCTGCTGATTTCGCAAAAGAGCAGGGAAAGGGTTGTTTTGCTGTCCAGATGCTGTCAAACACAAGCAATCAATGGAAGAAATGGCATAATGAGCAGACAAGCATGTGGAAGCAGTTTATGAAGAAATAGTTAAATACCGACCTTTGTCCCAGGCGATGCTGTAAGTACAAGCTCAACAGCAGATTCTGCGGTCACTGCAGTTGTTTGTGGGAGATGTTTTATGGGTACCCTGGTGCTTTTAGCACTCACAGGTGGAGAAAGCATTGACTGTGACACGTTTCATAGTACATTTAGGCCAATGACTGTATTGTCTGTGTCTCTACAGGATTTTTGCGTGACTCAGAAACTGCAGTGCGCTGGTAGGGTGGGTGAAGAACAGAACTTTGCACATGAGCTTATTCTCCTTTCCTGATGGCTTTTCTGGGCACTGCTCTATAGATGTGCTAGCAGATTGCTGCAGTACCACCCTCCCTGTGCAAAGGCCTCTCACTGAATTTCAGCTCTGCGTTCAAGCACTGAGATACACAATACATTTTTTTGCACTCAATGGCTGACTTAAGTAAAAAAAAAATCCTGGAATTACTTGTTATACAAACTTACTTCATGCCAACGCCTCTATTTTAAATTTTTCTTATGTACGCAGTTGTAGAAAGCTTAAGAAATTCCAATAGCTTTGTATGTTACCATTGGGAGACTAGTTCTTAACATAGCTCTCCCAAAGAGAGCACCAAGTATGGCTTATTACTCAAAAGAATGAACGCTTTCCTATCTTTTGTCTGTTGCTAGCTAAAGTTAAATATATGTATTTTTAAATGTAAATATTTTTCTACGGAAATCCAATGTCTTGCTCTTTGGCAAATGATTGAATGCTTTTTATTCTGCATATGCCCTAATTATCTAGTACAGCTTTAAAAACAAGTTAAAAAAACAGAGCTAGAGCAAGTTTTCTGCACTGTGTTCCTCAGCAAATTTTCTTGGTAATCAGAAAATTTTTTTTATTGTAGCTAAAACTATGCATGTCAGCAGAGTAAAAAAATTAAGTACTGAGTATTTTTCTTGTTATTTTATGAGAATAATTAATTTTACTTTCATCTATCTAAGTACATGTAAGTCCATGGTGATTTGCTCTAAACCAGAACATTTAATCTGTTTTACGTTCTCTGCGGTTGTACCTTGACACTTAATAGAGCCTCTGTGGAAACCACTGGGACATCTCTCTCCGGTGTCCACAGAGGTAACAGCAGGGTAGCTGTGATGAGCAGCCTGTGCTGGCCTGCTAAGGAGGATGAGTAGTTGTTGCAAGGAGGAGCCTTCTTTTGTGCATCACTTTTGGGACCTGGCAGAACTGCAGCTCCTGATGCTGAGGGCTTCAATTAAATACACGCTTCTTGCCCCCACCACACAGACCACCTCACTGGGGATGTAAGGCAGAGCCTCTCTCACATAGAGGAGCCCACAGGGAAGTTTTCCCACCATTGCTTTTGGAGTTGCCCCCACTTTGTACTCCCAGAGGTATTAGACTTCCATCAGCTGTCTATTTGCAAAACAATTTCTTATTGCTTGCTACCAGAAACTGAATTACAAGAGGCCAAATTTATCCCTTAATGAGCTTATAGCAAATTACTGTTTCCTAGGGACCACTCTGGCAGTGAATATGAATGCTGGAGCTGTGGTACTGTCATTGTTCATTCTTGACCCTTCCTCTCCTGTGTCAGGGTTGTCACCCTCCCAACACCAAGAAAAGTCTCTGGTTGGAAACAGGATTTCCAAAGATTAAGAAAGTAATTGTTTTCATTGTCATGTGAGTGTTATAAGAATGCAAAAATAATACAAAAACTCAATCCCACATAATTAATTTCTGTTCCCATACTGAAAATGCGCAGGATTATAAGATAATTTAATTGGATAAAGTTGTTTTATAGGCTGCTTGCTGTTGTGTAAAGACAGTGGGAAAAGTTCAGCTCCTGTGTACTTCCATTGTTTTCAGCAGAATGAAAACTGGGGTGAATCTAGCATTTTCAGGGGCCAACTCAAAACCCTTTTCTTTCTCTGTCTCTCTCTCTCTCTTCTTTTCCTGTTTCTCAGGCATGATTTTTTATGATCTCCAAGGCAACAGGCACATATTTATAAAATATAATACAAAGGATCCAAGATGCCTTAGTTAGGACCATGCATGCCTGAGGCTCCCTGTGAAGTAAATGGAAACACAGCAACACTTCCAGAAAAACTGATATGCCACATATCTAAAACTAGCCTGTGGTCATTGCACTTCACAGTGTTTGGGGCTGCTTGGACGCTACTCTAAAAATCAGATTTTCTAAAATACTGGATGAGTTTTTATGTTAAGATATACAAAAGTGTAGGTTAAACAGTTAAACAGTGTCCAGCTGCCCAGTTTGTGTAAGACCTTACAATAACACACAGAATGGAAAAAATGCATTTCAGATTTTGAAGTATTTGATCTTTCGGAGGATTTATTCTGTTTTGAAATAAATGTTAATTCAATCAGCAATATTTTTTGTTATGTACCCAGTTATTCAGCAATTATTTCTGCCTCAGCTAAGAAATATAACAACTCGCACATTAATTTGGTACAGTAGGTTCACATTTTTCTTCTAAGTGTGTTTTTAATGGATATATTTGCATTTTAGAAGTCTTGAGCTAAATCTTTAAATGGGTAGTCTAGTTCATTAGCATTTTTCATCTTCTTTTTGATTAGCTCAACAGAAGGTGGTCATTGTTTGGAAGTTTTAGCAAGTATGTTTGTTGGTTGTGATGAATGTACACCAGAGCTGTGTGAGAACTGAAGGATTCACATTGTCTGTAAAGACCTACATGTATGCAAACAAATGTCTACATGTACAAAGAAATGTGCAGCCATGAAGGTCAGGCTAGAAATAAATGAGGCTTAGTTGTCTTCCCTAAAATTACCTGTACGAACTTCCTTCACCCAAGTCAAACCCAAACAAGGCATCATTTCTGATAGGTGATGATTACACTCACGACACGATGGGGGCAGGTGTTTTGAGTTCCTCTAGTGACCTCTCAGGAGGGCATGAATGTGCCTCAGGGTCCTCTCAGTGGTAAGGTTTGATTTCTTACAGGAGAATGATACAGCTGGTTGCATATACCGATCACCACCTATTTGAGATAAGACAGCTGGTGGAAAATAGTAAAGGTCAGAGCTTTAACACTCTGGTCTCCCATGAGGAAGGAAATAACTATGTTAGTATTTAAATTACCAATTTGTTCCAGTTTCACCTGGGATAGAGTTAATTTTCTTCCTAGTAGCTGGCACAGTGCTGTGTTTTGGATTTAATATGAGAATAATGTTGATAACACACTAATGTTTTAGCTGTTGCTAAGTAGTGCTTGCTCTAAATCAAGGACTTTTCAGTTTCCCATGCTCTGCCAATAAGGAGGTGCACGGGAAGCTTGGAGGGAGCGTGGCAAAGACAGCTGAGCCAAACTAACCAAAGGGATATTCCATACCATCGAAGGTAATGCCTAGAATATAAAGTGGAGGGAGGGGCCAATCGCTGCTCAGGGTTGGTCTGGACATTGGTCAGTGGCTGGTGAGCAGTTGTGTTGTGCATCACTTGTTTTGCAGGGGTTTTATTTCTGTCTCTCTTTTTGTCATATTCCTTTGCATGATATTATTATTAGTAGTACTACTCTATTTCAATTTTTAAGCTGTTCTTATCTCAACCCATGGGTTTCACCTTTTTTTGATCCTCCTCCCCATCCCACTCAGGGAGGATCAACGAGAAAGCACCTGTGTGATACTTAGCTGCCAGCTGAGGCTAAAGTACAACAGAGATTTAGTTACAGCTTCAGTGAAGCAAAAGGAACAGTTTGTAACTTTTTTTTTTAGGACAAGCTAATTTGCCTGTCTATCTCTTCACTAGTTATATAGGGTATGCTGTGGAACTCTGCAACATTAGTTAAAATCTGACAATAATTTTGCAGTTAATGTAAGCTGTGATAGTAGCTTCAGAGTAGTCTGATGCGCTTTACAAGCAGACATCGGCTGTCATCGAATCCTATTCCATAAAATCATTCACACTATGAAAAAAATTGCTAATGTTAGATGTCCAGAGACCTGTTGTGAGAGAAAGTGAATTGCAAGACTGTGCCCTCAATCCTTGTTTACGCTACCTGTACTTTCCCCATAAAATGCCCTGGTAAACCTTCCTCTTTCTCTTCAAATTTCTCCATTCATATTGTCCTTTCTCTCCATTCCAGGGCAATTACTACATGAATCACCACTTCTGATCAACTCTCAAATTGAGAGTTACAAAAAAATAAGGTTTTTTGCAACAGCACTCTCCCCAGCCTGCCTCAATCCTCCAGCAGCATCTTGCATTTTTCCTACTCTCCAGGTCACAGGTACCCTGCTAAATAAGAGAGCTAGGGAAGAAAAACTGCTCAGGTCCTTAGCTCTCTGTGTCCAGAGGTGCAGTCCAGCTCATGCCTGCATGTGCTGAGACAGGTTCTGTGTCTAGAGCAGTCCGCGGATGAGAGACAGAGCAAGATGTGCACTGGAGGGTGATTTTTGCAATGTAGAGTGATGTGGAGTCTCATTCCAAGTGCTAACAAATAATTTCCAGCTCATTACCTTCATGTTCATATTGGACTGACATTGGAAATGCTTCCCAGAGTCTTGGCATTGGCTTGCGTTACTCCCCCCTGTGCCAGGCAGAATCTCAGCCTAACTGTTGATCCAACACAGCAAATTAGATTTAAGAGCTGAAGAACTTAAAGTGCTTTCTGGTTTGCTGTGGTTAGTCCTGTCAATGCTGTAAACATCTCTTTGAATCGTACTGGTTGCTTGATGTTTATAGAATGTATGAATATGTACACAGGAACATCCCCCAAATGGCAGTAGCTCATCACTTTGGGGTATACACAATTATATACATTAAATTATTAGGTTGCATATGTTAGCCCTACTGCAGAAAAATGGATCATTAAATCTGAAAGAGCTTTTTCATCTCTTCTTTGAGAGATCCACAAAATTGAATTTATTGCAGTTTCTCATTAACTGTGACAAGGATGATGTCAGACAAGTTGTGCATGTCCTGTCTTATAAATTATAAATGAGAAGTTCCCTGTCTCCTCTTTCTCTAATGGATTAATGCTATAGTTGGATGGAAAAGGCACCAGCTTCCTTTATGGAACGTAATGGAGCAATAAAACTACTTAGACTCTGTTGAGTGTGTTTATCTCAGGGGCTCCTGCTTGTCCCTTTATCTTGATCTCTGGGCATCTCTCTTAACATGTTTTAAAATTCTACTTTGTTTAAGTGGAGTAACAATGAAGTCTCACAGATTTATTAAAAAACCCCCTAGAAATAATACAAAAACTGCTTTTTTTTTCAGTCAACCTAAACTCTAAAATATAAAAATCTTCCAAATACCCTTTCAATGTGGCTTCATTTACTAACTGTTGGTGTAGCAACTTCACTCTAAAAATGTGCTTCCCATTTCTTTCCTTCTGTTGCAGTGCTTGCAGCGAGAGCTTTGTTTTTATAAGCTGCTCATTAATCATAATTATCACTAATAAGGTACTGTTTAATCAAGTAGTTCAAAACACTCTGCAGACACTCATGAATGCAGCTCTATTTATGCAACCCCTGTTGCTTAATATAGCTCTTTGTGAATAATGTTATGGCTGGTTCATATGTTGAAATATTCATATTCAGTCTCTCGGTCATTTTCTTTCAGTGTTAGTCCACCTTTTAAACATTTTTTTTAATTGGGAAAATTAAAAAAAGTGTTGAAATAGCTCTTAGAAAGTAATTAGAAAAAAGTATTAGAAAGTAATACCTAGGATTGGGTATGTTGTGAAGCAATAGAAGAAAAGGAAGAGATGTCAAATCATGAGCACACCAAATCTTGACTGAGTTCTGAATTTTTCAACAACAGTTGCTGTCATGAATGGCACCTGTTAAATAAACAGGCAATATTTCAGTGCTTTCACACTGGTTTGCAACATTGGCAAATGACTTTGGTATTCTCAGCTTTTAAAAGATTTCCTCCCCACTGTCTTGGTATGCTACATCGAGCCAAATCTCTGTGTTAATCTCCTCGCTTCTGCAACATTTGGCATTCCTAGATGAAAATTTTCAGCATAATGTGTCCCAGTTTAGAGACAAGCCCTCCACTCATGAAGAAGAAATTAATACAGATGAATTCCCCACTTAAGAGCATACTAGTCGTAGACAGAAAATGCCATACCATTTGTCATCAATTTTGGCTGACAAATAGTATAGAGATAAAACCACTTCTGGTCATGTCTGTCAAACTCTATCCATACTTATACAAGTATGGAGTGATCATAAAAGTCTCTTCCTGCTTCTTCTGTAAAAAACTAGGCTTGGAGGAAATTAAGAGAAAAAGAAAACTTACTAATTTCTTATTAGTATCAGTAAATGAAAAGAAAATTGCCATGCAGCAAACATTTCTCTCTTGGTCTGAATACCCTTTCCCAGGTGGATGAAAAGCACTCATCAGACTCATCTCTCTCTTGAGTCTGACACAGCTCCCTGTCCTTTGAAGCAAAATTTAGCTGGCTGCTATGTGGAATTGTTCCGGAGAAAGAAGATAGCCTGCAAAATGTTCCCCACTTCTTACCTAAGGACCTGCCTCTCTCTTTGACATGAGTCATGGAGACACATAGGATTAAGCCTGTGTTAGTAACTTTGTGCTATATAGAAGTTTTATACCATCTAACCATCATTATTTTAGGTCTTTTGATCTAAAATGAATCCTGTTTCCCCAAAGCTTACACAGAACTCTCAAGACCACTGGGATGCCACAGAGGGCACAGAGACATGGGACCAGGGCTATCCACTGGATGTGTGGCCTAGATCTATCCTGGGTCTGATCTTGAGCACACACAAGTTGATATATATCTGATATGCTGGATTCTGCATCTAGGGTGGAGTAATGCCAGGCACAAATATAAACTGGGAGAGGAGAGGCTGGAGAGCAGCCCTTAGGAGAGGGCTCTGAGGGTGCTGGCGGGGAGCAGCTCAGTGCAAGCCAGCAGTGAGCCCTGGCAAACCCCATCCCTGGATATATCAAATAGCATCACTAGCCGGTCAAAAAAGGGATCGTCCTGCTGTGTTCATCATTGGTGCAGCCTCATCTCAAGTACTGTGTACAGTTCTGGGCCCTGCAGTTTAAGAAGGATGTGGCTGTCCTATGTTGTTTTTTTCAGGTTAACCTCTCAGAATTTTCTCTGCACAAAAGTTCATAGGCTGATACATTCTGATTTGAATTAAGTGAGGATGATGAGGAGGCACTGTGCAGCTCGTGTCTGAAACCATATCACATAATGTGGCCATATATCCCTACCAGCTGGTGCTATTGGTAAGGAAATGTAGTTGCCGTTGTCTCCTCCCTGCCTTTCACTACTGTCCTCTTCTAAAAATATCTTAAAGAATTCTACTTTTGTAACAAAATAGTAAAAACAGACAATCTTTCAGCTACTTAAGTGTTATGCTAACACCTTGTCCTGCTAACAGGTACTGCAGGTTCTGTTTCTAGGACTGGTTCTGGGATTGATACTGGGGTGTTGTGACTGTCATTATTAGTGGATTGAGAAGTGGTGCAAGGAGAGTTTTCTGAGATACTAGGTAAGTCTCCATGCTAAAAACTATCCATTTTTTAGTCAAGTGCTGTAACAACTAAACATCAAGTTATAATCACACATGCCAGACCTAGATATAAAATAAGATCTAGATATAAAATACTGTAAATCTGATGCCAACTGGTTGGCCCTGATGGCCATAATACTCCGCAATACTCTGCAGCTAGGATGGACAGCCTTGAGAGCTCTTCAAGGATAGAAGCTGGAACTGAAGAAGGCTTCTTCTATCTTCCCCAAGTACCACTGGGCATTGCTGGATTTTATATACATTTTTCCATAGGTCAGGATCAGTCTTGTCCAAAGTCACGCTTTCTCTTCTCTCCTGTCCTCCCAAGTTTGGTCTCTTCATTCAGGTGGCTGTGAGGTATCTGTTGGTTCTGAACTATGTGATTCCTTCTAGTAGTTGCAGATTGAGTGTCTTTATCCTAGGTTTGATACTACAGTGCTACTACATCAAATAAACAGCTACCACAAAATATTTTGTTCCTGTCCTGTGGTATATCTGGGTGCAAGGCAAAATTGATGTGTTTTGCTTTTTTACCTTAAATTGTGTGGTCTTGTGTTATGACCGGGTGCAAGCAAACAAACAAAATCACCAACATCAACACTGATCTTCACTGCCAGCTGACTGAACAATAGTGAGATTCTTTATTAGGAGACCACACTAAATTTTTCACCTAATGTATCCATTAATTTTTGGTTTATATCCTCAAATTTAGCAAATCTGAGATGCATGTGTGCACTGCTGATGATGCACATAGGATCTGTAGTTGCCCAGATCACTTTTACCCAGTATATATATATATATACATACATATACATATATATATATATAGGTATATATACAGGTGTCTGTTTGATTTAATGAAAATATTTGCCACTAAAACTGCAATTTCATGTTCCAGACTTCTTGGGCAAAGATAACCTACTTTCTTCCAATTAGAGTGAGTTAATTTTAACTTCTAGCTCATTTAGGGAATTTCAGTTTCTACACTTTTTTTCTACTACCCATGTCATCTTGGTTCCCGTTTGAAAGCTAAAAATAAGAGAGTGCTACTTGCCTTTCTTATATAGCCTCTGTAATAGGCTGTGAATGAGACTTTCTAAATAAAAAAGCCATATCAAAAATTGTGCCCAGAAATCACTTTGAAGCTGTTTGCAGAGTAGGAGATGCATTGATCAGTGAAGTAGTAGACTGTACACATTCTGCAGTCCAAAATTGCTGTGAAGGTCTCTGACATGATGAATCAGAGCTGTTTCAGCAGGCGCAGTTATGTCAGCAATACACACTTGTCTCACCTGGAGATCCTTCAAACTAGGGCTGTCTGCATATCTCATACCTCCCAAAGGACAGGATGACTTGGCAGGCTCATGATGTCATCAAGATTACCTCATCATAATTTCTAGTAATTCAATGTGAAGAAAAGTTCTTCACAAGAGTAATTGAGGACAGGATGAGTATTAGGAGAAAGCTTGGCTCATAAATGTTCCTTTGGGAGTTGCTAGTATCTTCCCTTCTATGAAAGTATTAGGAATGTTCCGTAAGTGTAGACTGGAAATTTTCTTATCAGGCTTTTGTCAGTCAAATGCAGATTTCTGAATAGTAGTCTAAGAATTTCAATATACCTCAAACCTTAAAGAACAAAATACTTCAAAATTCATTTATACAATCATTCAATAAATCACATTTATGTATACCAGATATAGGTTAGTGTTTTGTGGCTGTCAAGCTTTCCTGAATTCAAATACCTGTAAACAAAAGGGGGAACCTCCATATAAAAATAAATATTTATTGAAAGAAAAAAAATTATTTCAACACTTGAAAAGGTTTTACTTCTCAGGACTTTTCCTCCCAGTGCTGTATCACTTACAGAGACCAACTTCAACAAAAACTACTACTGCCATAATTATTCTGAAATTTTAGTATTTTCTGTACAGGGGCTCGGTTCCTGTCTTGTCCTTCACCTGGTTTCTCATCTGGGACTCATGAGACTGACACCCTACTGCTAGATAATTCATAAACTCTTGCATTGGCAAGTCTGCACAGAACAGTGTGTTGCCACAGTGGATGGTCCAGACTATTTCAGATACTGGAAATTAGTGTTCAGCTTAGACTTAGCATACCCTGCCTTAGAGAAAGAAGAGCTTATCAATTGAGCTGTATATATCTAAATGGCATCATATTGTGCAGTCAAGTCATAACTCATAATCCTGCTATTTTTCTCTCAGCTTAATAGCCCCATTTATATGTTTGTGACTGCAGAGCTCTTTAGGCTTCTGTGTTATGGTTCATAGACAGCATCAATTTCCCATTTCATTAGAAAGCCTGGTAAATAGTTCAGAACTAACACTAAGCGAAAATGATTCTCCTTCTGCTTGTCCTTTAATGTGGCACATACTGCTTTTGGTTTCAGAGGAGAGGTCTTAAAATCTCCACATTTCTGGAGAACAGCAACGAGGTTTTAACCACATGGCTTTTTCCCTCAGTTTTGTGGGGGTTTTTTAAGCCTTTTACTCCAGTTGCCATGTATTGCTGAGAAATCCCTTTGAGGCATTTTCATTGGGTATCTGAGTTTACTTCATCAGAATTTGATGAAAGGATTCTTTGTGCATTATTCAACCACACAGTCCCAAAGGGTTACTGTAAGTTGATTTGAATTCCGTGGAATCAAACTTAATCATACTATTACAAATAATTTTTGTATTGTTGCATGTAGTCATACATCTTGAGTCACCTTTTCCGTAAGTGAATTATTGCAGATCTTGCGTTAAACACATTTACTTGTCAAGAATTGTGTTTCCTTTGTTCCTCTGAGAAAGAAACAGACAAAGTTAGCACAGGACCTATTTTTTCATTTCACTTAACTTAGTCTTAATCTTAAGTACTGTACTGTTTTATGTCCCTGAGACGAATTTTCTTAACTCCATGGCTTAAGATACCAGTTAGCTGATGAATCCATGTAGCATTGAGCTGTGAGGAGATACTCACAATAGGGCTGTCAGCTCTGCTTGCTGTGGTGCTGGATTGTTACTGCTCTGCCGCTTCTCATTTTGGAACTAGCTGCTGCTCTGTGTGCTCAGGTAACTCTGAACTCTTTTCCAGTATGTGCTACAGATGCATCCATACCAAAACTACTATTTACCATTATGGCCTGTTTTCACTGTTTGCTGCTGAAGGCTGTCTTCTCTCTTTTAATAGTAAAGAAGTTTTCACAATTAATACATTCCAGTGACTGTTATATGACCAGCATGCTGTGAGGCAAAGAGCAGGAGAGGGAGTTCATTCAGCTTGAGGGAACTGTAGAATCTTGTTGCAGGTCATAAAATCATAGAATGGTTTGGGTTGGAAGAGACCTTAAAGGTCATCTACTTTGAACTATGAGCAGGGACACCACTCACTAGACCAGGTTGCTCAGAGCCCCATCCAGCCTGGCCTTGAACATTTCCAGAGATGGGATACCACAACTTCTCTGGGCAACCTGTCTCAGTGTCTCACCACCCTTTCAGTGAAGAATTTCTTCAGAACATCTAATCTAAACCTATTCTCTTTCAGTTTGAAGCCGTACACCTTGTCCTGTCATTACATACTCTTGTAAAAGTCCCTCTTCATCTTTCTTGTAGGCCCCCTTCAGGTACTGGAAGGCTGAAATTAGGTCACCTCAAAGCCTTCTCTCTTCCAGGCTGAACAATCACAATTCTCTCAACCTTTCTTCGTAGGGGAGGCTCTCCATTCCTCTAATCATCTTGGTGGCCTCCTCTGGACTTGCTACAACAGGTTGATTGTTCTTCCTGTGTTGGGGACCCCAGAGCTGGACACAATATTCCAGATGGAATCTCAAGAGCGGAGTAGAAGGGCAGAATCACCTCCTTTGATCTGCTGCCCATGCTGATTTTGATGCAGCCCAGGATATTGTTGTCCTTTTGGGCTGTCAGCACACATTGCTGGGTCACGTCCAGCCTCTCATCCACCTCCACCCCCAAGTCCTTTTCACTAGGGCTGCTCTTGGTCTGTTCATCCCCCAGCCTGTATTGATACTGGCGGTTGTCCTGAGCCAGGGCAACACCACACACTTGATCTTGCTAAATCTCTTGGGATTTCTATGGGCTCAGTACTCAAGCTTGTCCAGGTCCCTCTGGATGGCATCCTGTAGCTTCAACCCCCCTGCCGTGGGCCAGGGACACCTTCCATTAGATCAGGTTGCTCAGAGACCCCATTCAACCTGGCCTTGAACATTTTCAGGGATACGGCATTCACAACTTCTCTTGGCAACCTCTTCCAGTGCTTTAACACCCTCAGTAAAGAATTTCTTCCTAATATCTATTCTAAACCTGTCCTCTTTCAGCTTAAAGCCATTCCCCCCTTGTCTTATCAATACATGCCCCTGCAGAATGTCCCTCCCCAGCTTTCTTGTAGACCTCCTTTAGGTAATGCAAGGCTGACATAAGGTCTCCCTGGAAAACAGACCTCAGCATGGTTTTTAACTTGCCCTGGACTCTAGCACGTGTTCTGATGAGCAATATGTCCATATTCTCATCCACACACATGCTGGTGCAGCTTTTTTGCTTTTAAGTCTTCTGGTTTGAGTAGGTGTTAAAAAATGTAAACCACTTGCAATTAATTCCTAGAATTAATTCCCATTTCCTTCATAATTCACTTTCCTGAAATATCTGCTTGGAGAACCAGGTTCATGCACTCAGGGTTAAATACAATCCCAGATTTATGATTAGTTTGGCAGAGTCTCCTGTGCTTTTTTTCCTCCTCACTCCCCATGTAGCATATAGTTATCAACTTGGGTTTAGCTGGGATTTTAGTTTGTCTATCAAACTTCCTGCAATTTTAGGAAACTGCCAATTATGGAGTTGCTGGTCATTGATTATACTACTCTATGGGATCTAAGAGTGATAACTTTCTGTTGCTGGTGTGGCCTTGGAATGGGTAGGCACAAACAACATTTGCTTCAAAAACTGACTACATAATTTGCCCTGATTTTAATCTGTTAAATATTTTCATCCTTGTACATATATTTCTGGTGTTTCATCAAAAAGGACCAGTGCCTACTGTGCAAATGCATCAAAATCATCACACTGTAGAGAAAGAATCGCTTTTGTGTGAAGCATTATAATATGAATAGCATGAATATGATAGTCTTTTTAGTATTAATACTATCAATAATATAAATATTATGAAAGTATTGGCATTTTTTTAAGCTTTTAGTTTATTTTTAATCTTAAAACTGTATGTGATAAAGCATGAAAGCTCAGGTAATGAATAACAGTATAAATACAGAGCCATATATTTGTTGATGGCACTGATTTATATCTGCTGATGGTGTTGACTACTCATTTCAGTTGAATGTGCTACAGACAATAAACATACTTTATTTTCAGCATTTCCAGCTTGCTGGCACATTATTGTATTGCACTGTATCAGGTCCATCTCAAATTTCTGTGGAACAACTACCTCTGAGAAGCAGCTCTTTACATTTGTGTGGTACCTGCAGTTGTGTGAATAGCCTTGAATTTAATTTGATAGAAATACATTTTGAACTCAGCTACCAGTATACTGGTGTACTGACAAGAACAATTTGTACTTAAGAAGTATCTGTCTTCTCAGAATTGTAATACCTGGATGGCCTTTCTCTTCAAAGTTTAGCTGCTTCCTCTGGACTGTGCAGCACTCCTTTTTACATTTGTAGTGAGACTGCTCTAGGCTTATTCAGACCTACTTCTCCTATTGCATGGAGTGGGATCTTAATTATAATAATTAAACCCATCATAAACTCCTGCGTAATAAATCCAGGAAAAACCAGAATTTAGTGAAACAGTGGAGCCATTCTGTATTTGTAGTGATGTATGGGAGTTATCCCTGAGATGATTCCATACAATCAGAGATCAGAGATTAGACCTCAGGCATATTTTATTTCCAGATTGTTCTGCCTCTCTTGGTACTCATTTGTCAGCCTTCAGTTTTGCAAGATATCCATGCTTTTTTCCTTTCAAAGGGATGTTTCTCTCACTCTAACAAGTTTAGAAGAATGCAAGTTTTTAGTTTGTGTCACAAGGCACATCCCCATGTATTTGCTGGTAAAACCATTATTGGTAAAACCAAACTGATAAGTTTGATGAGATACAAGTTGTACATTTCCATTCAACTTACGGTTTGCTAAGAAAGCAGTTTGGGGAGAGAATTAATGTTCTTTAACAAAATACTTTCTTCCCACCCCATTTACACATGAACTGTTTGTATCTATGATACTGAAAGGAGCCATGATTAGAGCGAGGTGGTTGTACCAGAGCGTATCCTTGAACCTTGCAGACAAATGCTAGGTACAGACAAGTTACCCATGAATGCAGCAAATGGATGGGGTATCTTTGGCTGTGCACATCCCATTAATGACACAGCCATGCTGCAGCTCTGGTCAGCTCAGCTTGCTCTTGTGCTATACTTTGTCGCTGCCCTGGCTCCTAAACTGGAGCTTTTCTTCCTTTTATCAAAGTCTCGTACCAGATAAAAGAGATTGGACCCGCAGCTTCTCAGTGTCTCTTGTTGTTTATTAAGTTCTTATCACAACTTCAGCATGCCACTCTGAACCTGGATTTAACACACCAAAGCATGTGCTGCAAAAGCTGTGGAATGGTGGCTGCTGCTAAGTTTTAAGGACTCTAATAACTAATAAACTGATAAAACGTATTATATTTACAATTCTGTACCAGTAATCATAACTTGTTGCTAACACGTTTCTTCTACCTCAAATCTATTCTACCAATGCCTATGTGCCAGGTAATCGTGTTAATTCTGATGGCTCTTGTATGCTTCCCATGATGCTGCATGGACTATTAACAGTTTTGATTTGGTTATTGTTGAGGAAAGAAACTAAGTGTTTATATCATTTAGACTGATCCTGATATTAAAAGTATAGATGAGGAGTGAACAGATAGATAATCAGACAATCACTAATGGTTTTTACAAGATATATTTCTGGAGCAGTATTAAAATATATATATATGCATCTATCTGATTTGCAGACAAAATTAGGTATTTGTGTAGCTATACCTGTGGCTCCTACCTACAATTAATTACAGCCTTCTGTGAAACTGAAGATTGTTCTTATAGTTTGACTACTAAATCTCCTCTGCCAAAATTCAGTTGAAGTCAGACATAAAATCCTACAATGAATGTTTTTATTTTAAAAACTAATAAATCCCACAGTAGAAAATTGGCATAGGCAATGGCTGTAACTGGTTTTTTTCCCAGGGGAGATTTATGGTTGTCTATGCACATAAATTCAAGGAGAGAATGTTCTCAGATGCTGCAGCTCAATGTCATATAAAACCACATGGTCACCTGTGTGACCAGCTCAGGCACTGAAGAAGTGTAAGGTCAACAAGTTAAGTGTGCTGGGATAAATCTGTATCAGGTATCTGACAGCCCAGTTGGCTCTCTTTCTTACTATGGGAGATAACATAGACATGACTGTGTTGAAATCTTTCTAGGATTGTAATGTAATCTGGTAGCAAACTGACAACATTATTTGGCCACATCTATGCTGGCAAGACTAAGTAGCTTCGAGGACTATTGGAATTATTTGCCACTGTAGAGATGTCATTTCACACTGTGATATAACTTGCTCTTCTGCTAAGGAAACTATTTATTGAATTAATGATTTGTAGGCTCGTTTTAGGTAATTTTGACCTATTCATTTTCTGAAAAAGGTGTCATCCAAAATCCTAGAGAATATTTTTGTTTTTCTGGATGTGTCAGTACCAAGAATAAGTAACTTATCAAGGGGCAACAAAATAAAGGACAATCTTTGAGAGGCCATATCTAGAAATAGAATGGAGTCTGAGAAAGTGTGTCACTCACTAATTATGGAAAGTCTCTTAAAGTCATCATTAGCTTTCTATTATAGGATATTTTTCCTTTATCCTTCCTCAAGGCAATTGAAGCCGCTCAAATAATTTTGAACGCTTTTCATGTGTGGTTTTCTAATGATGCTTTAGGGGAACCAGTATAAGCAGGCCTGGTCTTTCAGCTATGGCTGCACATGTAGCACCCTTAAGCCTGGCTTTCCACTGCAGCCAAAATGCCTTTTCTTAGTGTTCCCCTCCCAGCTGCAACCCATTACTCTGCAGGGCTGAAACTGTTCTGCTTGCTATGAAATCATTCACATCTGAACAAATGTGGCTGGATTTGCATGGCCCTTTGCTTAATTCTTTATTACATAAGTATGACTTATGTATGGACTTTTCTTTGGATTACAAGCTAGATTTATATCTCAGCATCTGCAGAAAGAAAAATTTATATTGAAATTATTTAGTAGCACATTATACTAAGTTAAATTCTTCACGATGCTTGCCATAGTAAACACGCATTCAGAATTCATATACTTTGTCATTTCATTTACTAACTGAATAGGTAAAATCTTTAAGTAAAAAAAGAAATATTCAAGCCAAAAATTTTACTTCCGTTTCTTTCATACCATTTCTATTTCAATATCATACTTCCATAGTAAGCTAATTCATCTTTTGCAATTTAGCCACAGTTGTTTTCCTTTCTGGGCCAGGAAAGAATGTCTGTGCATTGCTGTTTGAAGAGGGACATACGCAACTGCACATTATGAAAAGACTTGCCAATGCTGTCAGACGCCAAGAGAAAGATTTCTATTTGCACAGACACAGAACAATAATGGAACACCACTGTCATCCTCCCAGCTCACTCAAACATATCTTTCTTGGGTAATAACTTAACAAGTATATTCAAGTAGGTTGTTTTCCACAGTTTGACAGCTCATGCCTTGCCTCACTTGTACACTATTCTGGTGCTACAAAAATACAGCCTGTCAGCTTGAAGGAAATAGTTCCTAAAGGTGTATGCAGCATAGGGTAGATGTTGATTTATATAGATTGTGAGTGGGGATTAGCTGGTAAAAGTTTGAATTCCCCCAGTGGTAAGCCATTGCAAACTAGTTAATCTCTTCCCCTAGCTGCAAGCCATTTGAATAGAAGGGCAAAATCATTCTCCACAAATGTTCTNTTTGTGTGTCACTTGTCTTTCTTGGGTTTCATTTCTGTCTCTCTTTTTGCTGTATTCCTTTGCATTACAATTATATTATTACTACTGCTACTAATAATAATTTCAGTTATTAAGCTGTTCTTAACTCACAGGTTTCACCTTTTTCCCTGATTCTCTTCCCCATCCCACGGGGAAGAACTGAATGAGCGGCTGTGTGGTGCTTAGTTGCCAGCTGGCATTAAACCATGACACTTGTTTAGTCAGCATACTTACAGCTATGTGTGTTTGTCATTGCACTGATTGTATGATATTAAACTGGAGGAGAAGCAGGAAACCTCACTGTTCTTTTTCAGTTCTCCGTGTGCTTACAAGTAATGCGTAAGGCAGTTTAAAATTAGTATCATGACTCACTCAATACTAGTAACTGCAACTATACCCTCAAAGGAAATGATTTTTTCATACCCTTCATTTCAATTCTGTTTTGCATTAATGACCCTCTCCTTTTCCCTTGTGTCTCCTCTTCCAGAACTCCAGAGCTGATGTTAAGAAGTGTCTTCTAGCAAGTGTGAGGAAGAAGACAAGTCAGACTTTGGGCTTCACCAATACTTTTTCAACTGTGCCTACTTCCAGAAAAAAGAAACAAGACAAAGCAGAAATAGCAGCTTCCAGAACTCCGCTCCTTCTCTAGAAGATAATATAAATCAATTGCACAAGAACATAGTCTGAATTCAGTTAAAGAAACTAAACAAGATCTCCTTGCTTTCTGAGATCTATTCTGTTACATCTGTTCCTGATTATTAAGAGAATGAACTTCTGTGAAAAATTAAGCAAGTGGCTTTAAAAGAAAACTGGAGAAATAGTAGACGGTGAAGCACAGAGACATCTTGGGTAGATCAGTGATGAAGTGAACACTGAGTTGACTTTCACATACTTGGGCTTTCTGGTGTCCATTGAAGAGATGATAAGCAAAAATGACTAAAAAATAACTTTCTAATTTATAAATCTAAGATCTGCTCCATGTTCCTGTCAGGAAGATATCAAAGAAAAAGAGACAATGGAGATTGAGGATAAGAACAGGTAAAAAAAAAACTTAAGTCCTGAAAGAATTCACTGTTAGGCTGGCATTTTCTTGCTGAAACCTCCATGGTCAATAATCTAAAGAATGAGTCTGAAACTTGCCTAGTGTTTGTAAAAAATTGCTACATTTAAAGGTGAAATTGATTTCTTAAGTTACAAAATAATACATAAGTGCCGGGTTCTATGGCATTTACTTATTCATTTTCTCTGTGAAATTAATGGGAACTGCTTGAAAAAACTAATCACTCTTGTGAGTAATAGATTCATAGTCCTTCAATTTACATATACAGTCTCCATTCACTAAACAAGAGAAAGTTTCCTTCCTGTACTTGCCTAACTCTGAATTCAGCATAATTTTTTACTCGGATGAATGTATAATCTTGCCAACAGCTAAAAAGCAAAGCAAGTTCCTTAACTGAACAGTGTCTAAACAAATCCTATGAGATAAATGTTTATTTGTTGTAAGTTATAACATAATAAGTTGTAATTGGAAGTGTCCTTATTTGCTGTCAGTGGGCTTTCAGCAAGAGAACAGCTTTTTCAGCCTTGCAATCTGCAGAATCCCCACTGATGTGCAGCTCTGTAATGTACAGCCTCTGCTTTTTCCTGTATGTTAAGAAGGTGGGCTTTCCATTGTGTTAGACAGTTGTTAGCAACAGCTGACTACTCTTTCATGGTCTGTTCCACTGGCTTCCTGGGTAGTTCTGTGAAAATTCAAGGAAGTTATGCATTTCCTTTGCAAGGTGACCAAGGGATAGAAAATTTGGTGCTTGAATGTCTCTCTTTTTCTTCTACATTAGTTAACTATGCCCTTCTAATGCAAATTTTCTACATCTAGGAATCTCTGAGGTTTAGGCATCACACAAACTATTGGTGCAGCAAGGTCTTCTATAATCCAGTGACATATGAAGGCATTTTATAAAGACCTAGTCTGATGGTCAACATGGCTGGTACCAAGGACTGAAATGGAACCAGAAATAAAAATATAAAACTGCCATGGGCGAGAGATGGAAAGTATGGAATGTCCTAGATTGAGCTGCAGGGCAAATATTAAAGCTGGAGACTGAGCATTATACAGAGGTGAGACTTAATAAATCAGGCTTCAGAGCTGTCACCAGCAAGAGGCAAACAGTCTTGACACATGTTTGACTTTTCCACGTGAATGGCGCTATTCAGCTAAAAGTAGATTTCTTGCCTTGAGCATTATTCATGTTGTCAACAATTTAAAATTCTGTATTTCAATATTGACACGCT